>JAFFST010045902.1:10104-30044 GCA_022414735.1 Noturus placidus | reverse complement strand
TTTTCACACAGGGCCATGATGGTTTGGATTTTTTTTCACCTTTAATAATAAACACTTTCATTTACAAATTGCATTTTGTGTTTACTTGTATTGTCCTTGACTATTGTTTAAATTGGTTTGATGTTCCGAAACACTTAAGTGTGACAAACATGCAAAGGAACAGGAAATGAGGAAGGGGGCAAACACTTTTTCACACCACTGTACATATACACATGAATACAATACAATTACATGCTGTTTTACAAATCCCAATATGGAATAAGGTGGGGTCAAAGGTCAGGTCAACCATTGTACACCAGCATTGATTGAGCAGTCTGCAGCAGTTTGAGGCTTCGAGACCTTGCTTCAGGGCCTGGACACAGTTCTCTGGTTGTTCCAGGACTGTGACAAGCTTCAACGTCGCAGGACTTTATGGAGCTCCTAAAAGGGTTCTACTTGGAACGGGTTCTGATAGAGAAACACTCAGTTGTAAAACCTTAAAGTTTCCCCTAAGACAAACAACCATATATCAGTGTGAAAGTTATTCAGTTTGACCTTCTGAGGAACCCTGATAAGGTTCTAGGTGTAACCAGACAACGGGGGGTTATTTTCAGAAAAGGTTCCAACTAGTATAACTTTAGAAAGCTATAACCATAAACAATTCAAATAACCCTCAAGGAACACTTGAAGAAACCAAACCAGTTATTACACACACTCTTAGAAAAGAAAAAGATTCTTCAAAAGTTCTTAGCATGTTCTACTTAGAACGCTTTCTGAAAAACCCCACTGCTGGAAAGTTCTATATAGAATCTTCAATGAGTCTCCCAGAGAGACAAACAAAGAACCTAAAAGGGTTCTAAACAATAAAGTATACCATCTAGCAGTCTGAAGGTTCTTCAGTTTATTCTTCTGAGGGAACCCGCCAAGGTTCTATGTACAAACAGAAATCCCGGGGTTTGTGTAGAACCATCTTAGAAAAGCTATAACCATAATCTAAATTCTAAGAAGAAAATAATAAGTAATAATTTGTAGTATGCACCACACAAGTACCCAGGTAATATACACACATTAGAAAAAAGGGTTCTTTAAAGGTTCTTTAAGGATTCAATTGATAATTAAGAATTCTCAGCCTCCAAAACAGTTCTTCAAGAGTTTTTAAACATAGGTCCTCTAGATAAGCCCTTCAAATTCTGCTAAATGTACAACTGAAGAACCATTAAAAGTACTAAATTTTCCATGAGTTTCCATCTAGCAGTTTTCCTTCTGATGGAATCTTTTATGGTCCTATGTATAACACGATACATAGAACAAAGGAAGAAAGGTTCCAAATAGAAGGATTTTAGGAAGCTATTACCACTAACAATCCCAAGAAATGCAAGAAATGCTTGAAGAACCATTTTTTGATCAAGTATTCTGAAGGAACCTTTAAAAGATCTACACAGGGAATCAGTCTGGAGGTTGTTTTTGTTTTTTTTTTTTAAATCCTTTTGAGGGAACCCTTTAATGTTCTACATATGACCAGACAACAATGCAATTAAATTTTATTTGTATAGTGCTTTTTACAATAGACATTATCTCAAAGCAGCTTTACAGAAATATCAACACAGTATACAGATATTAAAGGTGCAAATTTATCCCAACTGAGCAAGGCACAGAGTGTCAACGGTGGCAAGGAAAAATTCCCTAAGATGTTAAGAGGAAGAAACTTTGAGAGGAACCAGACTCAGAAGGGAACCCATCCTTATCTGGGTAACAAAAGATATTGTGAAAAAGTTAATTATGGTTTTATGTGAAGTCTGTTTGGCCTTAGAAGCAGCCATAGTCCCAGCAGTCTGGAATTGGAGTAGATAAGATCTCCATCCAGAGGTAGGACATCCGAAATGGATCAGACAGGTCAGGAGAGCAGACAAGATCAGGATCTCTAGTATCTCCATAAAATCGTGTGTGGCTTGACAGAAGGAGAGAGGAAGAGAAAAGATTATTACGACTGTGCTTAGCGTAATAGAAAGTCTAGTCAGGGTAGGCTTGAGTAAACAAATACGTTTTAAGCCTAGACTTAAACACTGAGACTGTGTCTGAGTCCCGAACACTAATTGGAAGATTGTTCCATAACTGTGGGGCTCTATAAGAGAAAGCTCTCCCCCCTGCTGTAGCCTTCGCTATTCGAGGTACCGCCAAATAGCCTGCATCTTTTGATCTAAGTAGGCGTGGCGGATCATAGAAAACGTCTATGATAGCGTAGATACTGTGGTGCGAGACCATTTAGTGCTTTATAGGTTAATAATAGTATTTTATAATTAATGCAAGATTTCACTGGGAGCCAATGCAGTGTGGATAAGATCGGGGTGATGTGGTCGTATCTTCTGGTTCTAGTTAGGACTCTAGCAGCTGCATTCTGGACTAACTGGAGTTTGTTTATGCTCCTACTGGAACATCCAGACAGTAAGGCATTACAGTAGTCTAGTCTAGACGTGAAGAAAGCATGAACTAATATTTCTGCATCCTGTAGTGACAATATATTTCTTATCTTAGAAATATTTCTGAGATGAAAGAAGACTATCCTAGTAATATTATCTACATGAGCAACAAATGATAGACTGGAGTCAATAATCACACCAAGGTCTTTTACCGCTGCACATGATGAAACAGAAAGACTATCCAGAGTTACTGAGAGATCAGAAAGCTTACTTCTAGCTACACGTGGTCTTAATACAAGTACTTCAGTCTTATCAGAATTAAGTAAAAGGAAGTTAGTTAGCATCTAACGCCTAATGTCCTTTACACATTCCTCAACTTTACTAAGCTGGTTTCTGTCCTCTGGCTTTGCTGAAACATACAGCTGTGTATCATCAATATGTTTCACTTTCAGAAACAGTAGAACCTTCGATAAGAATGCTCTAACCATAAACAAAGCCAAGAACCCTTAAGGAACCTTAAAAGCGTATCCACACCACTATCGATTGCGCGCCACAAGCAGTCACACAGTAAAAGCAATGATGTCATCGGCCTGAGTCGCATGTCGTCTGCACATGTGACACACGCTGCAATTACATTTTGTTTACAATCGTTTCTCTCGTCCCGTCATTGGCTTCCTTTTTTTCATTCAGGTCTTTGTGAATCATCTCTTTTGATGACACTTAAGAAGAGTTGAGTGCATGTCAGCACATCTGGCCTGGAGTGTGTGTGTGTGTTTGGGCGAGGAACTGAGGAGGAACTGATACTTTTAAATGACATAAGGGTGCTTATGGTGAACACACACACACACACACACTTTTTCAAAATAACTATGAGATGGATGTGGGCTTTCAGCATGTGTAGTGGTGGATGAAAGGCGTTAGAGTACCTGCATGGAGGAAGGAGAGTAAACACACTTCCTTTAGAAGTTGCATGATGATTGTAAAGCTGTCTATCCTGCAGCATGCGGGCGACAACATGTCACACACTTTCATCTAAGAACATTGCATAACAAGCATCTATGTGTTAGAACTCGGTTTGTGTGCGTGTGTGTGTGTGTGTATGTGTGTGCATGTGTCCGTATGATCTCCAAATCTCTGTGATGGTGAGCCAGGGGTTGTCCTGAGTGGGACACACACATATGAACACACACTTAGAGGTGCTTATTGGGATTTTCCCCCAAAGCCCCCACAGCATTGTGTGTGTGTGTGTGTGTTGCATCACAGTGCTGGTGCTCTTGTTGTTTCAGGCAGGTGTTGAAGTGACTGATCTTTCACCTGCATGTCTTTGTGGTGCGAGTAAAAACTGCACAGGTGTTCCTGCAACACACGTCAAAGACACACACACACACACACACACACACACACACACACACACACACACACACACATACACTGTTCATCTCCTTCCAAGACGATACAATCTCAATCTTCAAAAAACAACACAGTCAAAGATTCGTGTGATATAATTTAGAGATATAATACAGTACTATGTTAAGGAGTGAGAGGCCACGCTTCCTTTACTGAGACTGACAGCTACAGAGGCCACGCCTTCTTCACTGAGACTGACAGCTACGGAGGCCACGCCTTCAACACTGAGACTGACAGCTATAGAGGCCACACCTCTTTCACTGAGACTGACAGGTATAGAGGCCATGTCTCCTTCACTGAGACTGACAGGTACAGAGGCCACGCCTCCTTCACTGAGACTGACTGGTATAGATGCCACACCTCCTTCACTGAAACTGACAGGTATAGGGGCCACGCCTTCTTCACTGAGACTGACAGGTATAGAGGCCACGCCTCCTTCACTGAGAAAGAGAGAGGACGAGAAAGAGAGCGGGGAGAGAGAGAGAGAGAGATAGAGGACGAGTCCTGACACGTCCACAGTGAGACAGAAACAGAATATTTAGCCTGAAGAATATTATATACACTATGCTCTATAATATATTGTATATAATATACACTATGCTCAATATTGGGCAAAAGTATGTGCACCCCTGTCCATCACACCTACATGCTTGTTGAACATCCCACTCCAGCTGTTATAATGCACTCTGCTCTTCTGGGAAGGGGTTCCACTAGATTTTGGGGCATGGCTGTGGGGATTTGTGTTCATTCAGATACAAGATTGTTAGTGAGGTTAAGGTCCGGCGCTGGTGTTGATGTAAGCAGACTCCAGTTCCAGTTCATGCTAAAGGTGATGAGTCAGTGGGGTTGAGGTCACAGTTCTGTACAGGACACACCAGTTCTTCTACCTTCTTCCAACCTTCACACAACATGTCTTCATGGAGCTCGCTTTGTGCACAGGTGCGTCATCGTGCAGGAACAGGTTTGGGTTCCTCTTAGTTCTAGTGAAGGGAAATTATAATCCTACAGCGTACACAGATATTCTATACAACTGTGTACTTCCTGTTGCTCGGAAAAGAAGCACATGTGTGTGATGGTCAGGGGTGCACATACTTTTGGACACTAGCCAATCGTGTGCATCTGCGAGCTCATGCATGTGGAAGAGAGCAGATTACGCTACATGGTCCCACCCCCCACAATTCCGTGCGCCAATCAACTGACATTCTACGATGGATGTTATGGTTACATTGTGGTTACATGATATCGCTCTGATCTTGCATCCTAGAAATCACCCGCAGTTAAAACGTGTAAAGTGCGTCTACATCATTTAGGATTGTTGTCTCGTCCATGGCAACAAAACGTAACAGTGTACATTTTTTTTGAGCAGGTCTATGAACAATACTGTCAGCCATTTTATTAATACACAAAGACTCTGACGCACACTGAGAGAGAGAAAGCTCTCTCTCTCTGAGAGAAAATTCCCTGCCTGGGAAAACCAAGGATCGTGTGTGTGTGTGTGTGTGTGTATGAGTGTATATGTCTGAGGGTCTTCTTCTAGTGTGTGAGTAACGTGTGTGTGTGTCTGGGATTTGACACGCACACACCCCCTTCTGCTCATCCAAAAACATTTCCTCGACAAAACGCTCTTTCATTGGCGGCGTCCCTTTCTGATGATGTCACTGCATTCCAAAAGCATTACGAGGCAGGTGGGGCAAAAAAATGTGTGTGTATGTGTGTGTGTGTGTGTGTGTGATACAGAGAATGTGTCTTGAATGTTACATTTGCTCTGACAGGTACAAGTCGTGTCGAACCCGAGGCATGATGTGTAAAAACAAACACGTCTGTCAGAGTGGAACAGCGGCGCGGCTAGCATCACCCGGCTAAACGCTAAGCCTCGGGCTGTGTGTGTGTGTGTGTGTGTGTTGATATAGCTGCTGAGGATCAAACACAGGCTTAAAATCCTATCAAAGGAAGGTGCTTTCCACGCACGCACACACACACACACGATATATAGATTATATATATATATATATATATATATATATTATAGGTGAATCCATGAAACACTGCGAATAACACTGCTGAACAAAAATGTGACGTGTAAAACACAAACTCGATCACGTGTGGAGTCAGCAGGATTTCGCTTTATAAACGATTAAACACTGACTTCACGTCAGAAGTGAGGACCTGCATTTCACGTTCATCACTACCGCGTTGCAGCCATGTTACACTGAAACGCAATCAATCACTGTCCAATCAGCTTTTATAGCTTTTTACTGGTTCACTGGCTCTTCATTCTGACTGTAACTACAAAATCTTACACCTCATAGCAGGACCCAAGAGTTGTGTAATCACATTTCTTCCAAACACATCACTGATTACAAATTCTGAATCTCATGTTTATTAAACATCTCTAAGTCGACAAAAATTAACATATAATGCCCCCCCCCCAAAAAAAAAACCCCCTCTCCCAACACCCCCAAGCCAACATCCTTCCTTAATTGATTTTTTTCCTTCCTCAAGCAGGTGAGGTTATCTTTCAAGCTTAGGACAACCTTCTGTCTTCTATTGATGTCTAATCTATAACCTATAACACACACACACACACACACACACACACACACAGCTGAGAGAATACATGGTGTTTTTGCATCAACAAATCTAGTATGGGTCACTGAACTTTTGGGCCAAAGATCTGCATGGTCAGAACCAGGCAGCACACACACAAACACACATGCATGCACACACACACACACACACACACACACAGAGACACAAACACATACACACACACACGCACACACACAGAGGGTCTTTGTTTGCACAGAAGACTCTGCAATCTCAGATATCAAAGGCAGAGGCGGTCAACGGGACAAGAAGTGCAACGAGGGAGTAACAGGATGCAAGAGAGTGAGAGAGAGAGAGAGAGAGAGAGGTGGACATGAGCCTGTCAACATTAGTAATAATAAATGCATAATATTATTGAATAAAATGTAAAAAGTGTAAGAAAAGGTGATTGAAAATTCATGTGTAAAAGTGGTGGTGCAGAGGTGAAAGTGGTGGACACAATGGAGGTGTAATGGTGTGGAAGTGAAGGTGGTTGAAGTGATGAAGATGTAATAGTACTGGATGTGATGGTGGAGGTTATGGATATGTAATGGTGTAGAAGTGGAGGAGATGGATATTTAATGGTGTGGAAGTGGAGGAGATGACGTAATGGTGTGGAATTGGAGGTGATGGATATGTAATGGTATGGAATTGGAGGTGATGGATATGTAATGGTATGGAATTGGAGGTGATGGATATGTAATGGTATGGAAGTGGAGGTGATGGATATGTAATGGTGTGGATTTGGAGGTGATGGATATGTAATGGTGTGGAAGTGGAGGTGATGGATATGTAATGGTATGGAAGTGGAGGTGATGGATATGTAATGGTGTGGACTTGGAGGTGATGGATATGTAATGGTGTGGAATTGGAGGTGATGGATATGTAATGGTGTGGAATTGGAGGTGATGGATATGTAATGGTATGGAATGGTATGGAATTGGAGGTGATGGATATGTAATGGTGTGGAATTGGAGGTAATGGATATGTAATGGTGTGGAATTGGAGGTGATGGATATGTAATGGTGTGGACTTGGAGTTGATGGATATGTAATGGTGTGGACTTGGAGTTGATGGATATGTAATGGTGTGGACTTGGAGTTGATGGATATGTAATGGTGTGGAATTGGAGGTGATGGATATGTAATGGTGCGGAATTGGAGGTGATGGATATGTAATGGTGTGGAATTGGAGGTGAAGTAGAGCTGATGATGTCTTCGTTTGGGTGTAGAACTGGAGGGTGATGTAGAGCTGATGATGAAACGGGGGATGATCTAGAGTTGATGATATAATGATGTGGAATTCAGTGCTGAATATAACAGGGTGGTGTAAGTCATGGTGATATGATGATGTAATATCAGGAAGATTTGCAAGTGAGTATAAGGGAGATGTAATGGAGTGGAAGTGGAGACAAAAGAGAGATTACTCACTCTCACTCACTTTCAGTAACTGCTTTATCCTGGTCAGGGTTGTAGTGGAGGATCTGGAGACTTTCCAGGGAACAGTGGGTGTGCGACCGGGACAGGATGCCAGTTCATTGCAGGGTAATGGAGAATAGATGATGGAAATGATTTGGGTTGGTGGAGGTGTCATGGTGGTGATGTAACCGTATAAAAGTGAAGGTGATGGGGTGGTGGATAACAAAGCGGAGATCAAAAGTAGCGACGATGGAGAGGTGATTGAAATGTAACGTGGAAGTCTCATTACGTCTAATATGATCTAATTTTGAAGAAATGGGGTTGACAAACCCCAGTGAAGGAAAGATGGCAGTTGCGCCACCATAGATCTACCTTGAGAAAGGATTTCTCAAGAAAGGGAACGTAAATAGATTATAAGATATTCTCCAATGGTGTTGTGGCGAGAGAACAGGACAGGACGGGGGCGAGAGCGATAATGAAACAGGTATAAAACGAAAAAACGAGCGAGGGGGTGGTGTGTTGGAAGAGGAATATTACAGCGATTAAGGGAAATTCCTGGTGCCTTGAAGAACCAAGATCTTCAAACAAACCCCACATCATGCTCTTAAAGGTTCTCTCTGAAACCCATACACACGGAGGAAGTATCTCGGGGTTATACTAATAACAGCCTTCTGTTTATGGGAAATATTCTGCTCTTTTACTCAATATTTCTCCATCCAATATTCACCGACTCCTATTTGAAATCATTAAAGTTTAATTCCACATGACACTCTGTTTATCGAGAGCGAGGGCCCCAGGGTGTCCAGGCACATCCGTCATGGTCCACACCCACACGCACAAACCAATAACCTCACACAGCTGCCGAGTCAGCAGGACCTAGATATTGCCGAGTGTCCCTGAAGCATCTATCCACCTGTCAATCATCCAGGGAAAAGATGGCTAAACGCATCCGTCTTCCTGACAGCTCTATGGGAGATGTGGCTGGAAAGATCAGGCTCAGTAACATGTATGGATTTATTGGTTCTAGAACACAGAGCGAATGCGGAATTCCGCGAGTTTGGACTTTTGTGCTGATATGAACAACTGTATGAAAATTTCTTCATCAGCAAAAACTCTAGCATGAAGAACCAAATCAAATATCCAAGATCTACCCCTGGGAGTGTGGCATTAATTGATTATTAGCATGTTAATAACTTCACAACCAAAAAAAAAAAAAGGCTCCGTACAGATACAGTTTTGTTCCCAAGTACACTGTACTGAGTTTTCCAGGTAAAGACAAAAACTATATCCTTGAGAGTATGACCACAGTAATGGTCACCTAAATGGTACATACGAACAATTAAAAATAAAGATGAATTAGACAATTAAAAAAGATCTGTGGCAGATGAGAGAATAGAAGCTGATGGAAGAAGATATTTGAAGACTCTGGGAAAGGATCAGCCACCTGGTCCACAAATCCTCACCAGGTAACCGTAAGGTAAGAGGAAAAGACATTTACATTCACATTTATTTACTTAGCAGAAGGTTTTATCCAAAGCGACTTACAAATGAGAAAAATACAAGCAGAGTGATATATCAAGCAGAGAGCAATATCAGTAGTGTGACTATACAAGATCCATTAATTGAGTTAATGGATCCAGAAGAAGCAAAGTGCACAGAGTAGAGGTGTAAGAGCCAAATTGTTTAATTTGAGGTGGGTCTTTAGCTGTTTTTTGAAGATGGTGAGAGATTCTGCGGTCCGGATTGAGGTTGGAATACTGTGGGGTCAGTCCATCTCAAGTGGTCCAATAATTGCGAAATTGGTCGCTTGACCATTTTTATTTAGCAATTTTTTGTTGAGTGATTACCTCTATGTATTGGCATGGCAAAGCCACCAGTTTACATACAGCTGTTTAAATAAACCTCAATACCTCAGTTCAGGGTGGTACTAGCTCCTTAGAACAAAACCTAGATTCCTCACTGTAGCACTTTTTTTAAAGGTTACCTGGGTAGGTATAGTGTACATGCAGAACATTTCAGGTTTGAGACTTCTCTTAGTTTAAAATTTTTTATGGCAAGGAAGTGCAATTTTAAAAAAATTCCCTCACATTCGGGTTAAATATCTCTGGTGGGGGACCAGATACAAACCTGAAATTTTCACAGAAATAACTCCTCTATAGTAGCATTCTGTTGTAAAAATTGTGAGCTTGAGATTGGACGCAAACTCTGCAGGACAGTAGACCTCGAGGGCCAGATTTGAAGAACCAGCCGGATCTATCATGTTAGATCAGGTGTAGAGTTATGTGTGAATAGATTTGATCCAAATATGGAATTACAGTGTCCAGTTGGGTGTTGGTGTTGCTTCTCCTGTAATAAAAGCAATAATTGACTTTTAATAGACCCCACTGAACACTGTAAAGATGGCCGTCATAGTTAAACCAAGTAAAATAAAATTAAATGAATATAAACGAAAAAATCTGGTGATTTTGCAATGCCAATTCATAGGTAATGACTTGAAAAATTTAGGAAAAAGTATGGAAAAAAAAACAGTAGAGGAATCTGCATTGGACCACTTGAGATGGCATGAACCTGTGTTCCTGTGTTACTAATTCCTAACAGTAAGTAACAAAAACATGGGACAACTGGCTCCTAGAGATAAAGTTAGCAAAATGTAGTACAAAGAATTTAATGCTAGAATACTTCAAATACCTAAATCAATAAAAAATATATATTTATAAAATGTGTTCTGTATTTGCTACTAAGAATCTTTTTGGTAAGACTGAAAGCTAGTGACTCATAAATGCTAAGGAAATCTGTTTTATGAGGAGTATACCAAAAGAAAAACCTTTTTGTCTCAAACTTGTCAAAACGGGTAATGTTAACTTGAATCATTGTTTCTGTATAAAGCAATCTGAGAATAAGATCTCATTTTATCGTTTCATGTTTAGGGAAAACTGTGATTGTAGTTTAGAAAACCAAAACTGTGACTGCAAGTGAATTTTGCTGAGATGGTTTATATTAGCTAATATGTGACAGGATGTTTGTTAATTTTTTTTTTCAGAACATGTTTTACAGCACTTCTCCAGAGTTGTTGGTGACCCATGACTAGATGCCAAAATGGTTTCTTTCATTCAATCTCCTCTTTCCCTTTAGCCCTTCATCTATCCAAAAAAATGGAGCAATGGGACCCCAGAGGGAACCCTGCAAATGAGTGAAAGGGAAAATGCAGGAACGAGGGAAGCCCAAATCATGATGTATGCTGATACCTTCTTTTGTGAGGGTATCAGAGACAGAAGGGACAATGCCGGGTTTATCAACCCAACAAAAGGCCTCTTTAGCGGGGTTAGGGAGGCTGAGAAGCTCTGGCAGATGGAGACCAAGGGGCCCAGGTATCATGTAGGCATTAGGGAAGAAGCTTTTAGAGGTTTTTAGTGCGACGCTCACCTCCATCCGCTTGCCAAGGATGAGAAGAACAGATAAGAGAGGCAGGTAACTTCAGATGAGGCTAATTCAGCCACTACAGAGAGATCAGAACAACAGATTAGCACAAAATATGAACGAAAGAGACAGATGAGGGGTTGTGAGAAGTTTGTCTACTCACACACACATATATATATATATATACATACACCTATAGGATGATCAGTGTACATTGTATTATTTTGTTTTAGTACTGCCCTTCAGAAGCTACATAAGATGTTTCCCAGACAACAAAATAGCAATTTACACCGGGCATCCTGTTCAGAAGTTTACACTCCCCGGGTGCTTAGTGCACCGTGTTGCCTTCTTCAGCATCAGTGAATGTTTGCAACTTTTGTAAGAGTCCATCAGTCGTCTTCAGTTTGAAAAGATGGATCTGAACATCATTTAGCCATCGCTGGAAAGAACTCAAATATGCAGAAGATGCCGGAAAAGTAAAGAATGTGCAGGACCTGGATAAAGGACAAACAAGGGACTAGTGAATGTCTATCACAGCACATAAACATATATAACATGTCGTGGATCATCCATGTATCGACACACAGTATTAATAATTGAGGGTGTGTAAATTTTTGAACAGGGTAATTTTGAAAAATTCAGCTATTATCTTGTCTTGACTATATGTAAACATCTGATATGTTAAATAGCTTCTACAGGACAGGACTAAATAAAAAAACAACATGGGGTTTTTATGATTGCTCTTATTTTGTTAACAGTGTTAAGATTGGGCAGATTCTGCAAGGGGGGTGCAAACGTTTTACACACTGCTGGAGGAGTTGTGATGTATTTTGTCATGAGCGTTTTCTGTTTGTGTGTGTGTGTGTGTGTGTGTGTGTGTGTGTGAGAGACGGTGGCCGATATCACCACATCAAAGACAGGGAGAAGCACATCAACATCTGCACTGTGTGCTTTCAAAGAATCAAAACACCCCACGATGCCCACCTACCTAGCGACACAAGTCATCACACACGCAAACACACACACACACACACACAACAGTGGTTTCTTCATCCTTCACTATCTATTTAAAAGCACCACAGCTCTTACTATTAGCCACTTTGATGGCAGACACAATCTACCGATGTAAATCACTGTCTCTCTCTCTCTCACACACACACACACACACACACACACACACACACACACACACTTAGTGTTACCACCCAGTAGACATTTTAGTGGACATAAGGCGAGATTCTGTCATTATATTTTACATTATAAATCACAAAACATTTTAAATATATTTTAATTTAGATATATATTCATATCACTGCATGAGTCTGAAAAGTTGATAAAAGTCTCAAAACTACAGCAACAGGTAATAAACATTAAAACAATGTAGGAAAGAGAACATCGTTACTTGTCATTATTTTAGTCTTTTCAGTAGCCAACTAATAGCACTTTGTGTGTGTGTGTGTGTGTGTGTGTGTGTGTGAGAGAGAGAGAGAGAGAGAGAGAGAGAGAGAAGTATTTTTTTGCAGGTTCTGATAAATCCACAGAAGTACCCATTATACGGTAATACCTGTATGCGTGTTTGTGTGTATGTGTGTAGACATACTATGTTTACCGCTTTGTGAGAACGATAAAGGAAAAACAATGTCCTCATAATAATAGGACAATGTCACATGTCAGCAATAATGGTGGAACGAAGAAACGGCGGATCTGTTGTTATTAGTAAATGATCTGCTAGAGTAGATTGTTTTTGTTTGTAAATGAGTTCAAATGTAATATTTTCACTAGCAAATGTGGGTCGCCAACTACATGCGTATTCTAGTATATTGCTAGTTATACTAAACGGGCTAGCTTTCTCATTGAGTAAACAGCAGTGTTGGGTTCAGAACAAGAACAAATACCTAGTTCCTCAGGATACGTTGACTAGCGAAAGATTCGTTTAAAGAACATGCATGCCAAAGCAGATGATACACTCCTGCACCTTCTCGTCTCTTCCTCATTAGTGGAGTGTGTGAGTCCTTGTTAGGGTTTGTACCTCGTTCCTGCACCTCCCGTTAGCATTGTGCACTAAGGGTGAAACTGCCAAGTTCCTCTGGTCCATCATGGGTCCCCAAAGAGCTATTAGTGGGTGGAGCCCTCGATCATAAAGTCTGGGAAACTCTCTCTCACACACACACTCTTAATGAGTACACACTCACATTGTCATACACACACAGATAAAAAAGAACATATGTACTAGGAATAAAGATTTTGTGTGTGTGTGTGTGAGAGGGAGTACTAGAACTATTCTCAGGAAGTTCCCACGTATGAGGTCAGGAAGTAGAGACTATTCAAACAGGAAGTGTTGGTTTGAATGAATTTTACATGACTGTAAGTTCTATGAGGTTATCAAAAGGACAGACATATTAGCTGTCGCTAATTCATTAGCTACTGTAGTTAATATACACTCTATAGACCAATTGTTTTAAATATCCTCCGAGCTAATCAGCTATAGTTAGCATAGGAGACTTTACTGTACATAAATGCTGATTGCTTTATGTAAACAGTAAGCTAGCTAACGGCTAGATACAACGGATATGAAGCAGTAATTTGCATTAATCAATGATTTAGCGAGCAGTTAGCATGGCAACAAGGCAAAATACCGAAGAGGCAACGAGTGTTGAGTAATAATTCTACGTTCTGTAAATGTCTTGTGTTTCCATTGCATTCATAAAAAAGCAATCGATGCTAAGTGTGATTATAATATAATTTGACCCAAGCAAAGCATTTTTAAAGTAATTTACACATCTGAGGTAAATGTTGACATTCTGAATGGATTGTTCTCGTTATCAGTGTCACTGGGTTGCTCTGTTGTCCCTATAAAACCCGTTAACCTGCAGCAATGCATTCTAGTCAACAGAAGGTTCAATCACTAGCTAGTTCTGAGAGAGACAGAGGGAGAGAGAGAGAGAGAGATTACTAAGTCTTCTCTTAGTAATCATTATAAATGTGTCTGACCTTGCCAATAAAAGCATCCTGGAACAAGCAGTGTGAGTGAGTGTGTGTGTGTGTGTGTGTGTGTGTGTGTGTGTGTGTGTGTGTGTGTGTGTGTGTGTGTGTTTTGAGGTCATACTTCTCTGCAGGTGTTCATTGTTCTGCCAATTAGAAAAAAAATAAATGATAGTAAGAGAAAGTGTACACCTGACCCTCAAACACACACACGCACACACTACAGTGAACTGAGCTAGCAGTGGGGTCAAAGGTGTGTATGTCTGTTGTTCTAGGTGGAGGTTTGCTGTTTTAGCGGCACGCCACTTCACATTCATCAAACACACACACACACACACACACACACACACACACACACACACACACACACACACACCAGAAACACATTACCTTAACACATATCTACGCTTGAGGTGGTAATACTGAGAGGCCACGCCTCCATCACTGAGACTGACAAGGATGTCTTGTTTTTGTTCTTTTCATTCTTTCTGCATCATCAACCTCAGTCTAAAACGATGAGTGTAATGTCTGACGCGCGTTCCTCAGTCTGTTAACAAACACTGCAGCGCCATCTGCCGGCCAACATGTGCAGATTCAGTGAATTATCTTTTTTAATCTCACAAAATACTAATAGTGTGTGTGTGTGTGTGTGTGTGTGTGTGTGTGTGAGAGAGAATACTAACCTGGCTTCATCTTTTCACACTGCAGCTTAATTGTGTTTAAAATGTGGCCATCTGGAACAAAAGGTCAAAGATCACCGGATATTATTTATTCATTCATCTATTCATTTGTTCATTTATTTCTTTTCCTGTGTGTGTTACTGTGTTTTAGAGTGTGTTTCTTTTCCTGTGTGCAATAAAATCCTACACTTTTCACCCGGAGAAACATGAATCACGTTCCTCTGCTGGAGAAAGAAATGAAGTCCAGGTTTCTCTGGCCAAACAAGGCTAAAAAGAAGTAATAATAATATGACCCCGAGTGAGTGAATAAACACAGTGGGGTGGAGGGAGTGAAACACTCTAATACACACTAACACACACTCCACACTCTAATACACACTAACGCACACTACACACAAACACACTCTAATACACACTAACACACACTACACACTCTAATATACACTAACATACTAACACACAAACACACACTCTAATACACATTAACACACACTACATGCACTAACACACTACACAGTCTAATACACACTAACACACACTAACACACACCACACATTCTAATACACACTAACACACTCAAACACACTCAAACACACACACACTCTAATACACACACTAACACACTCTAATACACACTACACACTCTAATATACACTAACATACTAACACACACAAGCACACACTCTAATACACACTAACACACACTACATACACTAACACACTACACAGTCTAATACACACTAACACACACTACAAACTCTAATACACTCAAACACACACTACACATTCTAATACACACTAACACACTCAAACACACACTACACTATAATACACATTAACACAAACTTCACACTCTAATACACAATAACACACACTACACACACTACACACTCTAATACACAATAACACACACTACACACACACTACACACACGAACACACTCAAACACACTACACACTCTAATACACACTAACACACAAACACACACTACACACTCTAATACACACTAACACACAAACACACACTAACACACTCTAATACACACTAACACACACTACACACTCCAACATACACTACACACTATAATACACATTAACACAAACTTCACACTCTAATACACACTAACACACTACACACACTCAAACACACACTACACACACTAACACACTTTAATACACACTAACGTACACTACACACACTAACACACTCTAATACACACTAACACACACTACATACACTAACACACTACACAGTCTAATACACACTAACACACACTACACACTAATACACTCAAACACACACTACACATTCTAATACACACTAACACACTCAAACACACACTACACACTATAATACACATTAACACAAACTTCACACTCTAATACACTCAAACACACACTACACACACTAATACACAATAACACACACTACACACACTAAAACACACACTACACACTCTAACACACAAACACACACTACAATACACACTAACGTACACTACACACACTAACAAACTCTAATACACACTAACACACACTACACACTCTAATATACACTAACATACTAACACACACAAACACACACTCTAATACACACTAACACACACTTCATACACTAACACACTACACAGTCTAATACACACTAACACACACTACACACTAATACACTCAAACACACACTACACATTCTAATACACACTAACACACTCAAACACACACTACACACTATAATACACATTAACACAAACTTCACACTCTAATACACTCAAACACACACTACACACACTACACACTCTAATACACAATAACACACACTACACACACTCAAACACACACT
This sequence comes from Noturus placidus, assembly GCA_022414735.1. Classification (NCBI taxonomy): domain Eukaryota; kingdom Metazoa; phylum Chordata; class Actinopteri; order Siluriformes; family Ictaluridae; genus Noturus; species Noturus placidus. The sequence continues at coordinate 13,322 of JAFFST010045902.1, read as the reverse complement.
ACACACTATAATACACATTAACACAAACTTCACACTCTAATACACTCAAACACACACTACACACACTACACACTCTAATACACAATAACACACACTACACACACTCAAACACACACTACACACTATAATACACATTAACACAAACTTCACACTCTAATACACTCAAACACACACTACACACACTACACACTCTAATACACAATAACACACACTACACACACTACACACACTCAAACACACACTACACAAAAACGAACACACTCAAACACACACTACACACTCGAATACACTAACACACACTATACAGTCTAATTCACACTAATACACACTAACACAGACTAACACACTCTAATACACACTACAACACACTACACACATTCAAATACACACTATACACTCTAATACACACTAATACAGACTAACACACTCAAACACACACTATACACTCTAATACACACTAACACACTATACACTAATATACACTAACACAGACTAACACACTCAAACACACACTACTCACTCTAATAGACACTAACACACTACACACACTACACACTCTAATACACACAAACACACTACACACTCTAATACACACTAACACACTACACACACTCAAACACACACTACACACTCTAATACACACTAACACACACTACACACACAAACACACACTACACACTAATACACACTAACACTCTACACACCCTAATACACTCAAACACATAACACTCACTAACACACTCAAACACACTACACACTAATACACTTTAATACACACTAATACACACTACACACTCTAATACACTTAAACACACACTACACACTAATACACATGAACACACACTCTAATATACTCTAATACACTCTAATCTAATACACACTAACACACACTACATACACTAACACACTACACAGTCTAATACACACTAACACACACTACAATAATTCAAGTAATGTGGGTTTCAAACTAAACATTTAATTTTTACATCTGTGCAAATGCATATGTAATATTTGTAAGTTGAATACATTATTGAATTATTGAATGTTATTTAACAATATAATAAAGTGTAGCTTACTTTATTTTAAATTACATTGCATTTTGTTACATTCATACTGTTAATGTGGCCCATCGAGGGCAACCATTATGCTGATGTGGCCCTCGGTGAAAATGAGTTTGACACCCATTGAATTTGACACCCATTGAGTTTGACACCTAACACACTCAAACACACACTCAAACACACACTAACACACAACACAATATAACATACTGTCGCGACGGACCGACAGCCGGCGCGCACGATGAGAAACTCGCTCCTTCCCTGACTGCCGCACAGGCGCGAGGCGGACAGCCCCGCGTCGAACTCACCAGCTGGAAGGCCCGTCACGGTGGGGCGTAGCCACCGTCCCAGCCCTGGCCGGCGATTGGGAAATCAGTCGGGAAAATTCCACCACTCAGGTGATGGCGGAAGAGGATATGGGGACGCTCTTCTGCCCGAGACGGAACAGAACAGACTCACTGAGAGTGTGCGCATGGTTTTGGAATTATGTATCTACCACTCACAGCGCGTAAGCGATATTACTAATCTCTCTCTTTCTCTCTCTGTCTCTCTCCCTCCCTTAACTCTCTCCAACTCTAGACGGTTCAGGTGCGGACGAGGACATACGATGGTGAATGCGCCTACAATGCCTGTGGCAGCACACGAAAAAGCCCCCACACCTCAATACACTCTAATCTAATACACACTAACACACACTACACACACTAACACACTCAAATACACACTAACACATACTAACACATGCTAACACAATCAAACACACTAATATACACTAACACACACTAACACACACAAATATACACTAACACATTCTAACATACACTAACACACTAAAACACACACTAACAGACGTGTCAAACTCAAGGCCCGCGGGCCAAATGTGGCCCACCAGGTCATTTTATCTGGCCTGCGAAACGCTCTGGGTTCTCCGTTGACTCCAATGTAAACCCGTCCGCAGCTGTAAGAGATGCTCAGAGCAGACGCTCCAGCCGTTCATTCACTCCATTAATAACCCGAGCACGGCGATATATGACGCTGTGAGCATCAATCAATCAAATCAATAAATAATAACAAATCAATCTGATTGGCAGAGGGTCCTCGGTTCTCCAATCAGATAGAAGCTCACAGTGTATTAGATGCATAGGGGCGTGACAAATCGTCGGTGGATGAGGATTATGGGTAATGTAGGCCTTTCCACTATCCAAAACATACGAACAAAACTTCATTTCTCAGAATCGAAGGAGAAAAAAATCATACTGAAGGCCACATAAACCACATCCGCAGCAAAGTCACGTGAAGGCGATTTGAAATGGAGAAATCTCCACAAATTAACCTCAACATGTTCATAAAGAGACGAATTGATACACAATGAAGGCAGTTTCATGAACGATGGGAGAACAAGTACATGTTTGTACTTCAAGGTGAAAAACCAGTATGTCTTTTGTATCATGACTCGGCATTTTGACCCCAAACACGGAGCTAAGTATGGGAAATTTAGCCTCCGAGAAAAACAAAGAATTGCCACAGAATTAAAAGGCAAACTGCAGTCGCAGCAAAATGTGCTCACAAAAGCTACAGTCAAAAATGATGCAGCAGTGAAAGCAAGGTTTATTGTGGCTGAAAAATTGCCCGAGATATAAAAGTCTTTTTCAGAGGGTGTATTTTTAAAGCAGTGCATGCTAAAGGTGTGTGAGCAGGTGTGTGAGCAGGTGTGTGAGCAGGTGTGTCCCGACCAGACACAGACTTTTCAAAATGTCAGTGTGTCAGGAAACACCATCACGGACCGAGTTAAGGAGTTAGCTGGACATTTAGCAACACCGCTGGCTGAAGAGACACGCAGCTGTCTATTAGCTGTGGATGAAAGCACAGACAACATGGATACAGCGCATCTCTCCATCTTTATTAGAGGCGTGAAGCCGGACCTCTCTGTCACTGAGGAGCTCTTGGAAGTAGCTGCCATGCATGGAACCACAACGGGCATTTTTGATGCAGTGCAGAAGTCCGTAAGTAAAAATAAATTGTGTGGGAATAGTTGGTGGGACTAACTACAGATGGTGCACCTGCAATGTGTGTTGGAAAAAAGTTCTGAATGAAGTTAAGGGTTAAGATCATAACTTGTTTATAATATTTTTCTTTATTTGCTTTCATAGTTTGAAC
>JAFFST010045901.1:24725-39742 GCA_022414735.1 Noturus placidus | reverse complement strand
TGAGGGGACAGCAAATTTACACTGTTACACAAGCTGTACACTCACTACTTTACATTGTAGCAGTGTCATTACTTCAGTGTTGTCACATGAAAAGATATCATCAAATATTTACATGAATGTAAGGGGTGTACTTACTTTTGTGAGATACTGTATGTGTGTTGAATGCTATGCATTGATAAAGCATCAGTTACTCTTGTTTTTGCAGGTTGAAGAGGATGAAAAGCTGAAGAAGAGGAAGGAGAGATTTGGAATTGTCACAAGTGCAGCCTCAGTTGGAGCTGATGATTCAGAGGTACAGCTCTCACTCCTGTAGAATAAGAAGCTAGAATAGTTGTTTTATATCTAAAATTAGCAGTAAGCCAAGTTTATTCAACTATTGTTATGTTACGTTTGGTTTTCATGTTACATATTTGTTCGCTTTTTTTCTCTCTTAGGCGAAGAAGCGAAAACGAGCGGAGCGGTTTGGAAATGTGTGACTGACGAAGCACCTTTTTTTTTTAAAAAAAAAACTTGTTTGTTTGTTTTGTTTTTTTTTTATCTTTCTGCTATTGGAACATGATGTACTTTGGTCACTCCTTGTGTTGCTGTTAAGTTCTGTACAATAAACATCTGCCAAATTTCTGTAGATTTCCCTTTTTGTTTCTAATATGCAGGACAATTTAAATTATTTGCACAACAGGTTGATGAAAAAACAAAACCCAGAAAAATTTGTGTGCACACTTTCCCTGGTGGATGTTTTCCTAAAATTCCTAAAATTTTAACAACTTAATTTTAATAAGACATGCCGAATGGTTCACGTTAAACTGCTTTTAGGCACTTTCCACTGACCAGATATTCATTTGTTGGTAACCGATCCTCAGTTCATCTCGGATCATCTGTATTTCGGTTTTTGATAGCCTTGTGAACATTTCGTTTTTGATTGAAATGTTCCTGATCAACCGCGGTACCGTGAAGATAACACATAGATAGATGGTTACTGTTTTTTTTCCCTAATGTAGGTTAATTGTGAAGGCCGGTGGAAATCCATTCAATCTTTTCAAATAGTATTGTCCTTCTGTTCTGCATCCATTAAAACGCAAACGTCCACCTACTGGCAGTGATTGCAAACATTGTGTCTGTTTATAGGCCAAAGGTGGGAGGCCTCGCTTCATTTGCATCCATAAGAGGCTCATTTGTTCTTTTAATCCCCTAAATTAGGTTGATGAGAGGCCCTGCTATCAGGTGACGCTAATTGGGTCACGCTGCACTCCATACGTGAAGCAAACAAAGCACGTCCACGGGTGGACTCAGTCATCGACCTTCTGCTTCCACTTTGCATAGTTAGCCTGGAGAATTAACCCTTTGGTGGTAGGTTAATATATCTCTTGTTATTGCAAAATCGATGTCATTTGTTTTATCTGGAGATTAAAAACGTACATTTTATGTTCTTGTCTGTGCCAATTTCTATACAGGTTTCTTTCTTTTTCTTTCCAGATGTCTATGGTAATTGGCTGGACTGCAGTACCGATCTCCTCTCTACCAAGGACCTCTGCTGGAGATGGCTTCTGTTTGCTTTGTATGTGACAGCGTGATGTCATTCAGTACTAGTGATCCTCTGGTCATGGACATTCCATTAGTAAAGGCACACAACACTCTGTTAGGCTAAATAAATGATTTATTGTAGAAAAAGACCAAACGACCAAAAACAAAGAAACCAATTATTCATTTGCACAAATTTCAACCTACAAATTTATAATTCTTTCATCTACACAGCATCAAGAAAAGTGGATGATACAGCAAAAAAAAGACACTTCAAAGCGGAGAACCTGTTCCGCTCGCATGGCTTTCTCTGCTGAAATGCTGAAAGCTTTATTTACACTGTGAGAACATCCTTGCTCATTTAATTATGCATAAAGGGTCCACAGTTTTCCAGTCCTTTTAATCCACAGATTTAGCTTCGTGTCCAGTGTCCCTTGCATGCACTGATGCCTCAACATGCTTTATCTGCTATGCAGGAAGTGCCCATACTTCATGTGATGAAAAGGTAATATCTATATTTCAGGTAATATCTATATTTCATTTACTGTCATAACACTGACCACGTGATAGCAATGCCCTGTTAACTTCATGCTGAATTCATTAAATGTTCGGGTTTTAATTGGGAGAGAATTTACGTGTTGTACCTGTTTTGAAAACACAATTATAATAGGAACAGTTCAGCCAAAAATGAAATGTCTTGCTTTTACATATTTAACGTAGTTGATCAGGCTTATTTAGCTAGCACGTAAGTGTATCGAATGTGTCTTAAGTAATTACACACTTGCCTCAAAAGTTGACATTTGTATCTGAACATTGCTGGAAACTTGCAGAACAAACTTCTGAAATACAAATATCTTCAAATTCGCAGAGTGACCATCGTTCTGCTGCAATATGGACGCAACCTCCGTTTTAAGTTCTGACAACCTTTATTGTTTACAGACAGCATATCAGGGTCATCGACCGAATAAGCAAGACCATCTGAGATACTTGTATTGGAGTTAGGAAATACTAAGCCAGTAGCTATAAGCTTACCTGACGTGTTAGCTCTCATTAGCCTCTTTGTCCAAAACCAATTAAGTAAAATTCAAGCGCCACACACGTCTTGGCTTATCGGTTACATTTGGGTTAAAGAGAACATTGTGTACATTTACATTTTTGGCCAAAGTGCAATACTATTCACACAAGCAGAGAAATATAAAACCCTGGTACAACTGAAACCTAAAATGGCAGGAGTTAAGTATACTTGGAGAAACATCTAATCATCTGTATTTTGAACATGAATTCCCATAACGATCCAACATCACAATGCACATACTCCAACCTGAATATACCAATACTATTAATCTATGAAATATTGCACTATTATTAGGCAAAATTCATGTATTTAACTTGCGTACGGAGATACCGTAGCAGTATTTATGATGACAGCAAATGAAAGCTTTAATAGTAGGATCTTTACATACATTTCAGTAAAGGTAATTAACATGAACTAATAACACAACCAATAACTTCCCAGTGTGGTAAACTGGAGATAAATTAACTACCATGCACTTCATTCTCCGCATTTCTCTTAATATTCTTAACAATGAGTGTATACTGCCACCTGCCACACAACATTGCATTTATATGTAACTTCCATTTCACATCTACGAAGTAAATATCCCCTAGTGCAAACGCACCTTAATGTACTTGCAAAGGTTCCTGCACCTACTAGCGCTTATTAATTGGACAGTCACTTTTAACCGAAGCGACTTGCAGCAAGGCAGAATCCAGTCCAAACACAGAGCTGAGCAAAGTTGGCTTAAGGGTTTTTCCTCACTGGTGCTCAATGGGATTTGAATTCTTTGAAACCTTTCCAGTCTCACAACCACTGAACTTCAGCATAATGATGATCTCCCTGTTATAATTCTTAAAAACCAAAATGAAATGCATCCAAAGTATAGACACTTCTGTCGACACCGTGTGTGATCAAGACAAAAAGCGTAAGATGTTCATAGAGAGAGCTTCTGGGTTCCTTCACAAATCCAGTCCAGTGATGCTCTCCAGCAGGATAAATGTTCATTTGTTTAGTAATGTTAATTCTGTGGGAAGGAAATGATGCCAGGTCTCCGCTTTAGAAGATGGGGGGGGATAACATCAAGAAAGAGTAAAGATGAAGAAAAAATATGATGTATATCATAGTCGCTGTATATCCACTCCATAAACTCATACTTTTTTTTTTCTTTTTTTTTTCTCAGCTGTTACAGTCCATGTACAAGCTCTTGTGCTTGAAAAGGTATAATACAAATACAGACATGACTTCTCTTGCCATTCCCATAGTGCAAAATTTATAGTTGGTAAGGTAGAGTGCCCAGAAAGGTTCTTTTGTACCCCTTTAAAAAAAAAAAAAAAAATTATATACATATATTATTTATATATAACATCAGAAGGCGTCTCCTTTATCCAACAGCATAGTGCTTTCGTTTTCCAACAGAGATATTCTTCTTTGCTTAGACATCTAGTGAGGATGAGACTTCTTAATTTATTTATTTTTTCCCCTTTTAAGCACTTAAGTTCATCATACCATTAAGGAATAGTAAGGAGTAATAATGGAGTGATATGTCATAAAACAACAGAAAAATCAAATGATATTTTTCTTGAAATGTACAGTTTGCTACATGCTGAATCTTAATTAAGCGTAACCCAGCAACTGTGAGTTTGACGGGGATGGCCTAGTGCATCTGATCACGTGCTGATAATGATATGTTGCGCTAAATATCACATACAAGATCAGTATATAGGACACTTCCTCAGCACATGCCTACATCTGATGTATGAAAATACTTTAAGTAAGCTTCATCTAAAGGCCCTGCAATTCAAATTGGACAAATTTATACAGAGTCCTTTTCATTTGTTTACATAGTTTTTTTTAGTTTGTTTTTTTTAAACACCCATAATATGAATGGAAAATTGTATAATACAGTATTTTTTTTAAAGCATTATTGAAAAATATGGATCCCCTTGCAATCTAATATTTTGGACCAGTTGTGTTTGACCAGTTTCGGGAGCTGATGCTCTAAAGGTCAGGCTTTTTGTGTGTAAGTCAGTGCTGTGGTCGTAATTCGATTGCCTAGTCAAACCCCTTTTCCTGTCCTCATTGAAAAGTCTTGAAAAACCCCTTTCTCTTCTGGTTTCTTTTTGTCTTTTACAAGATGATGAGTAAAAAGGAGATCAAAGTGGCCATGAAAGGGTGCCTGGATTCTTGGGAATGTCGCACTGGGGTGCTAGCTGCATTTGCAGTGTGTGGTGGGGGGTCTGCTTTAGCATGTTTACCTACTGAAGGTCTCTTTTGGCATATTTTTGCTTCTCTAATATACTATGCTTTTTGGATGATATAAAGTAGGGGGGGGGGGTGCGGTTTCAAATTTTGGACAAATGTCATGCTTATGTAATCAGTTCCCACCATAAGTATTGGGACAATGAAGTCAATAGTTTTCAGCCTCTTTGGATTAAAGATATGGCGACGTACAGTTTATATTTTATTTTATATAAGGTGATGTGGTGTCCTTCATTTTGAAAATGAGGATTTTTCTCTTTCTATTTCACTTCACCTGTGTAATTAGGTTGCCTAGGTAGGCAACATTTTCATGGCAGCATTTGTGCCCTCGAGATAAAAATCTGTCCCAGAAGCAGCATAAGGACACCTCTTTTTGTTTTGTTTTGTTTAGGACAAACTGGAAAGAACATTGTAAGTATTATTCTGTGCAAGGGCAATTCTGTCATTTTGTTTAACATTTGAAGTACCAATACTGTCAAACTAAGTAAGTTAATTGCCTGTTTTGTATCTAACATTTGCAGGTAAACATATATTTTTTTTTCATTGGCAACTTTTTAAATAAGTAACATGCCATTTTTAAACCTTTTAAAAAGGTTAGGCAGCTATCATGATATTATAGTTTGATATGAGCACATGCTTAAACTATGGTTTTAATCTGATTCTTTTAGATGTGTTGATTAAACTCGTACACCAGAGCTGCGAATATTCTTGGTTCTAGCAGGTAACAGCTAGAAACAGCATTGACTTCACTGTCGCAGTATTTACAGAGGGCATTGCATGATCCCTACTCAGTATTGTGTTTTTGCCTTTTCAGTAAGACAGAAGGAACAGGCTTAAAAACTGGCTTATTCACTTTGGAGCCAATTTAAAAATATCTATTTTACAACTATTAAACAGTTAAAATCAAACACTTAAAATCAAAACCAAGAGCAACAAACACATAAAAAACTAACACAGAAAAGGAATAAATAAACGTCTCACTCTTCTCTCACCAGCCGGTCTTCAAACTGCCAAATTGTTCACAGAAATCTCTGCCCTTCGGCGTCGGTTTTTACCACTTTTACCATGAATTATTCTGTTATTAGCTGACTAAAGAAACAAGCTAAAATTGGCCTCCTTGATCTTTTGTGTCACTCTTCCAGGATGTAAGAGGAAAGCAAAACAGGAGACACTTGAACAGTCATGAACAGACCAAATGAGCCACCTTTTGTGTCTAAGAGCAGCCGCAGCGATCCACCACCATGCCGGGAATCTTTCCGTGGATGATCTGTTGCTTGTCGTTAAAATAGAGCATATTTATCGGTGACATTTTGGTGGGCGTACAGCAAGGGCCGGCCGAGCCTCGAGGATTAGCGTGCTGCACCAGATGGGTGTGTGGGTACTTCTGCATGAACATGTACTCACACTGGCCTGAACAGTAGTTGGCCTTGTAGCGCTTAGGAGCAATGATCCAATCCCATCCAAATGCCTCAAAGTCCACTGTGAGTGGGTAGCGGCAGCAGCGAGATTCAGTTGAGTGCTCGTCGCAGTCCAGGCCAAGATTACGACGCGAACGCTTCGTCGTCTCGAGAACTTTCACCTCCAGGAACGGCTGCTGGAAATCAGGGGGAGGGAAGTGAGCGGGGGAAAATGAAGGAAGAGAGAGGTGAAACGGTGAGACAGAAAATTGTTGAAATTTGAGTGTTTGTCTAAGAACAATTACTCCCAGACACATCTGCCAAGGCTCCTGTTTTACTTGTCTTATATGAAATTATATGGGTCAACCTAAAAGAGCTAGTAAGGTGTGGCCAGGAGCTAGATACTAGTCAATAACCCTCTAGAAATAGTCACCGGATGCAGCTAGATTAACAGTGCAATTTGACTGCATCAAGGAATCAAGAGGCAGGTGAAAACATGAATCAGGTGGACCACAATAGCTACAGACAAGTGGCTAGATGCTATATAAAATATACCATTGCCAATATTTTTATGCAAGTGCTTGGTTATCACAAGAACCGTCACTTCCATTAACAGCTGACGAGATCAGATGCCAACTTTGTAAGAATTTGACCAATCCAGGAAAATAGTTTTGGTAAACCCACTCTCTAGTTTTATCCATTGCTGACTTCTTGTGTGGGTTGGTTTCTGTAAATTCTGATGTCAGTAGTTGTCAGACCTTGATAAACTGAGAACTTCAGGCTATATGTGACCTTGGCTTCCTGTTTTTGTCCTAACCTTGACCTGTAGGCACCAAGTGATTCTCAAGAAATGTTGTCACAATTTCATTGTTCTCAATAAAGCAATGATCTCATCTTGAGGCCAAGCAGCTGGACACATGCATGAGTTCAGCAAGAAGGGGAACAAACCACGAGGCCACTGAGGTCAAATCCTGTCAGCTTGCACTCTGCTTTCTTTGCTGGGTAAAAGAGAAAGGAGAGGTCCAGAGGGAGTTTCATTCTTTCTCTGCTTTTTATGTTGTTTTTGTAGTCTTGCTAAAGAGTCTCTGATCTTTTTTTCTTCCTCACTTTTAAAAACAGCTTGCTTTCCAAAGATTTGGGTTGTTACTTACTTCTGGAGAAGTAGACTTGCCCTTTCAAGGACCAACAATGGGCATACTTGCCAAGGTTCCTGTTTTACCCAGTGTTTCTCTTTTATTTTAACTCCTGCCAAGCTCTATGACTTTTCATTTTAGCAAGCTTATGAATAACAAATTAAAAAAAAAAAAAAAAGTTCTTTAACAACACAAAAAAATACATCAATGATACCACTGATCAGCAGGTCTAAGGGTCCTTACCAGCCCTTCTTCTCCAGGCCTTAGTGAGGTCACAGCCAAGTCGTTGCCACTTTCATCAAATGCATTTATGTCAATGCCCCAATTTGTGTGTGGCTGCTTGAACCAGTTCTGCAAGACATGTTTAAAGTCAATGCTCTGCCAGTAGCCTGATCGTGAGTTGAGCTCGATCTTGAGGGAGCGGATGCGGATGTGGCGGCTGCCCTGATCAGTTACAGGTTTAAGACGCAGGATCTGCAGGTAAACAGTAGAGGTTTGTTGCAGTGGCCGCAGATAAACCCAGAGCTGGGCCTTCAGCACTTTAGTGAACATCAACTTGGGACTGAACTTGAAGAAACAGCAGTTTGGTTTTCCATCCACCTGGACTATTGGCTCCGCTGTGTAAAGAGAAAAACACCAGGGTATTTTCAATAAGAGTTTAATGAACAGTTTCTTCTAGCTTCATGACCAGCTTCAAACCAGGAATGTGAGCAGCTTATGTCAATAATATTGTCAAATGTATTGTAATACAGCCAGTTGCCTATGATTTGGTCTCTGATGTTACTGACTTAAGTCTCTTCAGCACCTTGGACAGTGGCTTTTGAATGACGTGCTTCTCCGTTTTGGACAGTGTCTTTCAAATTAAATACTTCTTAGTTTTGCAGACCAGACATTTCTGTTTCTCTAAAGAATCTCCCACGGTCATCACTAAATATTGCCAAGAGTGGATGATTTTCATTTAAAAGAGGTCTTTTGTCTGCAGATGACCAACCACAGACATTTACTTGTGTCCCTTTGGTAAATATGCATGGGTACCTCTAGTGTCTCCATTTGCCAGTGCCTTGAGCTAAACTCAAAATATGGTATGTTGTGAACTTTGTTAAACCACTTTATTAGGAACACCATACTACCATACCCCCCAGCCCAAACAGCCTCAATTCATTGCGGCATGGATTCAACAAGGTGTTAGAAACATAACAACATGACATAACTGCACTGAATAATTGCTGAAGATATGTCAGCTGTGGGTGGCAGAGTGACTTGGTGGTTAGCATGTTTGCCTCACACAAAGGATTAGGGGTTTGATTCCCTCATCCACCCTGTGTGTGCAGAGTTTGCATGTTATCCCTATGCTTTGGGGGTTTCCTCACTCAGTCCAAAGACATGCTTTGTAGGCTGATTGGCATTTCATTTAGTGTGCGAATGCGTGTGTGATTGTGCCCTGCGATGGGTTGGCTCCCCGTCCAGGGGGCCCCACAGCTTGTGCCCCAAGTCCCCTGAATAGGCTCCAGGCTCCCCATGACCATATGTTGGATAAGCAATGCAGAAAATGGATGGATGTCGGCTGCAGATTCATGCTGCAAATGTCACATTCTACCACGTCCCAGAAGTGCTCTACTGGGTTCATATCTGGTGTCTGGGAAGGCCTCTGAATTACATTGAATTCATTGTCATGTTTATGGAACCAGATTCAGATGACTTTGTGACAGTGTATTATCAGCCAGCAGCAGAAGCACTCAGGCTGTGGCATTCAAACAATGCTTGATTGGTATTAATGGGCCCAATATGTGCCAAGAAAATATTCCCCAAACCATTACACCACCATCAGCAGCCTAAACAAGGCAGGTTGTCTCAATAGATTCATTCTGTTCTTGCCAAATTCTGAAATTGCCATCTATATGTCACAGCAGAAATCAAGATTTATCGGGCAAGGCAACATTTTTTCCAATCCTCAAATGTCCAGTTGCTTGTGCCTACTGGAGCCTCATATTCTTGTTCTTGACTGACCCAAGTTAAGCAAAATGTAGTCTTCTGCTGTTGTAACCCCTCTGTTTCAAGGATCAACATGATGTATGTTTTGAGATGCTTTTCTACTCACCGCGGTTGTAGAGTGGTTATTTGATCTACTGTAGAATTCCTGTCATCTTATATTTTTTCCCATTCTGATTTTTGATGTGAATATTATCTGAAGCTCTTGACCTGTATTTGCATGATTTTATGTATTGTATTTTTAGCACATTTGCTATTTGGATAACTGCATGATTAAGCAAATCAAGTGTACAGGTGTTTCTAATAAAGTGGTTGGTTACTGGTTACTTGCTCTGAAGTCCTCCATGTGTTAGTGTTTCACTGCTTGTTTTCCCATTGTAAACTGGCGCACATAAGTGCAGACTGCCAATGAGACTACAACCTCTAAGATCCTAAAAAAAATTGTCAGAAAAGACAAATTAAAGGAAAAATACATTGGTTTGGTGGCTCTGTTACAGTTGCAATCAAAATTATTCAGCACAAATTGCAAATCAGGTTTATTGTCAAAATTTAGACATTCAGCTGTTTGCGATGAACAAATCAAACAAAAGTAATTGAAATAGTTGAACACAACGAATGCGTCAAGTGGTTTCCCCAAAATTCAATTGAAAATGCAACTTATAGTTTCTCCAGTTTCAAAATGGTTTAACTCCTTCATGGCAAGCATATTTAGAATTAAGTAGAGCATCCTTTTGCTATTATGACCGGCTGCAAATGAGCTGTATAGCCAGACACCAGCTTCCTGAGGAATCTGAGCCCGTTCCTCATGAGCTGTAGCCTCCAGTTCAGTAATATTCTTGGGTTTGCGTGCTGCAGCCGCCGCCTTCAAATCCCACACGAGATTTTCTATGGGTGACTGTCATTTTCAATTCAGGTGACTGTGATGGTCCTGTAGAATTTTACATTACTTCTTCTGCAACCAAGCCTTGGTGGAATTTGAGGTATGCTTGGTATCATGGTCCTGTTGGAAGGTCCAATGACGGCCAAGCTTCAGCTTCCTCACAGACAGCATGAGGTTTTCTCCTAGGATTTCCTGATACTTCAATGAATCCAATGAGTCTCCACCATGCTCGACTGTGGACAGTGTTCTTTCTTCATTCTTCTTCCTCCAGACATACCGCTGATCCATCGTGCTGAAAAGTTCCTGTTTTGCTTCATCGCTCAACAGAACAGAATCCCAAAACTTATGTGGCTTATTTATATGATTTTGATTTTGCACGTCTTGGTGTTCTGGCATGGAAACCTTCTGCGTTTTCGTATTTTATGTGTTCCAACTCAAGCACACCTGTTGCAACTAATAAAGCCCTTGATTATTTGCATCAGGTGCGCTTGAGACAACACCGGTTTTGTGTGTTGTGAGGGATTCTATTCAGGGTTTGAATAATTTTGAAACTGGGAAATTACAAGTTGCATTTTCAGTTGAATTTGGGGAAACCACTTGAAGCATTTGTTGTGTTGAACTATTTCAATGACTTTTGTTTGATTTGTTCTGCAAACAGCTGAAAGTATCTCAATTTTGACAATAAACCTGATTTGCAATGGAGACCGAATAATTTTGATTGCAGTTGTATGCTGTGTGGGGGGCATTTTGTTTGGGTCAACTTCTCCTGTTAGAAGGCTCATTCCAAATCAATACAACGTTATTCTGATTCATCACTTTTATCCCATCATGAAACATTTCTGTCTCTTGTCAGGATGACCCTGTCCCCATCTACCCATGAGGATGAAAATGTAAATAACATGGTATGTTCTTCATGGACACCAGAGCTCAACCCAATTCAGTACCTATGGGAGGTTTTCGTCTGACGTGTTGGACAGCATTCTTCTCCACCATCATCAAAACAACAACCAAGGGAAGATATTTGAAGAATGATGTTCATACCCCCAGTACAGTTCCAGAGTATGTTCTGGCCCATCATCTTCTCAGTACACGTTATGATGATACACCCTCTTTTTTATTAATTGTAACTTGATATTGTGATGTTAAAATAAATTAATTTCTTCATTCACAGTAATTGTTTTGTGCTGGTCAGAATGGATCCAATCCCTATCCCAGGAACATTGTGTATGAGGTGGAAATGCACCTTGGATGGGATACCAGTCCATCACAGGGATGGATGGATATAGAGAGACGGGCTCATCTAAGGGCTATTTAGTATCCCCAATACACTTACTGGCAGGTTTTTTTACGAAGTGAGAGAAAACCAAAGAACCTGGAAGAAAATCATTTGGACATATAAAGAGAACATGGAAAATGTGAAAAAAATTCCAGTAATCATAATAGTTGAAGATGCTACCTACTGTGCCACCATAGGAAATTATATACAGAATATAAATGATCATCATAAGCATGTTAACAATCAACAGACATTTTCTAAAACTGTGTTGTGATTAATTTTCTACTCTGTTTGATCTCATAACTGTCATGGAAGAGGCTTTTTCCATTAGATTCATTTAAAATTGCAAAAAATAAACCAAATTTTTTAACAATTTAAAGTGCTAAAAAATAAACCAAACAAAGCCACAAAAAACTATTAGACATGAGCACTGCAATTCCATAAACGAACGCTGTTCATATGAATCTGTTGTTCAGATATGACATGTGAATCAGAACCGACTGCATGTTAAAATGTTCTGTGGAACATTTTAACAGAGTTTGTGTTTCCCGATGAGAGAAATTCTGTCACAATTAAGGACAATGCAGCATGAAGTCAAAGTACAAGTATAAATGGTTTTTAGATTCAAAGCAAGCTAATCTTCCATAGCCATATGCTTTCATTTCCTGCATTGTTCCCTATAGGGAAAAGTGTGCCTCCACCATTTTACATAAACTAAGGGGTGCTGTCAATCAAGCCCCAATCTGTGGTTCCTTTGGCAACCCACGAGGGCTTCCTGTGTCAGAAGGTCACTCCGAGACCTCGGTCCAGTTAAGAAATGGGATTAAAGGTCAGCATTGCAAACCTTTTACATCTCCACTGATGCAGGCAGGGGTCGTGCGTAATACCCAAATTGAGTTTGAAGGTCAAGGTCAGCCCTATGGCAAAGAATGGTAGTAGGTTTTTTCTTGTTTTCTTGGTTTTAAAGTATGTAGCACTTAAAAAAAATAAATTCTGGAGTTTTGAGTTGTTTCTTGTGAATTTTAACTAATTTCTTTCTCACTGAATCCACAGTTAGCTGATAGTAGGGCTGTAATAAAATTCTACTGCACTTGTTCTACGTGATGTACTATAAAATAAATGCTACAATATCCATTATGTTTGTGAGTGGAAAATTGATGTGAAGCCAAACAAGTTTGAGCAGGAAGATCATCAAGCTTGGATGAGCTGAAGGTTTGGTCATTACGGAGTGTAAATTTGAACAATATGACAGTATTCCTCTCGAGGTTTGGCACGGTTATGGCAATTACTGTTACTGGCGTTACTGTAATGTTTACCGGAAATAAAAGAACAAGCGATCCAGCACTTGGCCTGGATTTATTGTAATGGTCAGTGTCGAAATGTGTATCAAATAGGATTAAACTGGAGTAAATACAATGTCTGAATTGTACATTTATAAGTGGTTAAATATAGTGTTTATCCAAAATAACACAGCCACAACATTTCGTCCCTGTCTACACTGTCCCACACAGAGACCTCAAAACTAAATTTGAGGCAACAAACTTCCATAATTGGTCACTAGATTAGCATTAGTAATTCCATACCAATACTATAGAAGCAAATTTTGTGTCTAAAACGATGTCTGCATTTGAAGTGAAGAGAAAGTTGTGTTCTGTGCATTCTGCTTGAATTCTTCCTTTAATCCAAAGGTGCCAACAATGCGAAGAAGAAAATCCCAGTAGGCAGAGAATTTTGCAGAAGGTCTAGTATATTTTGGTGGCTCAATGCTAACATAAATCATAAACAGCACCTTCAATCCTCTGCTTTTACTGACCAAAGAGACCACAGACCTGCCCTCTTGTTTTCTATTGGCTCACAAACCTGAGCTTCGTGAATTCACAGGTTCTCCTGGATAAATTCAGCGTGAAGTCACAGTAACTTCTATCAGAAGTAAATGCACTTGCCTTTCCTTCTCAACTCTACTGACTGGCCTTAACACCAAGCAAATGTTATTTGCATATTATTTATCTGATTGCTTTTTTAGATATAAAAGCAGAAGCATAGTTTTCAGGTGTCTCCCTTATCAATGTAAGAAGAGGTAAAAAAAAAAAAAAAAAAGCCAAAAACTGTCATGTTTGCACCTCGATTACAATCGTAGCAGATACAGTTTGCAATTCTTAATGTTGCTAAATGAACATTTTGTCAATGTAAACTAGCATTATTTACATATTTACCCAAACTTTGTCAGGTAAAGAGTTCTAAGAAATTAACCACAAGATTTTACAGCATGTGATCAGGAAAAGCACTACTGATCGTGAAAATCCAAACTAATATTCTCAATACTACCAGAGATGATGTGAATTAGAGACAAACCACTGCTTATGAAAGTGGCAGGTGTATAAAGCTCAGTGTGGCGACTCTACCACATAAGCCTCGCCTCTTCGGGGGGAAAAAAAGCACCTGTTACATCATGGGACTGATTTAACCCTTTCAAATCTGTTTTAAAGGCAAACATATCGATCTGTTTCTGGTATAAGGTTTTCTCACTATTCAAGCATAGTGCCCTCCACTAATATTGGCACCCTTGGTTAATATGAGCAAAGAAGGCTGTGAAAAATTCTTTGTTTAACCTTTTGATATTTTGTTTTTAAAAAAAATCACAAAAATACTCAAACAATTGCGAACACAACACAGGTTTATCCCCAAAAATATCTTTGTTAAATATAGGTGTCTAACAATTATTGACAACCCTGTATATTCATACCAGAGAAATATATTCTAAGTATATTCTTATTGATATTTTACATTTTTTTAGTACACCTGGGTGACTAGGAACAGGAAATCGTTCAACCATGACTTCCTGTTTCACAGGGGTATAAATATGAGGTAACACACAGGACAAATTCCCTTAGTCATTCATAACAATGTGTAAGGACCAAGGAATATAGATGTGATGTGCGGCAAAGGGTTGTTGAGCTTCAGTTGGAAACTTTTTATTCTGTATTCCCTCAGATAATGTATAAGTATGTTTAGGTTATAGATTAATGTCTGTCTCCCTATAGCTTCACAATAAGGGAAGTGTCTATAAGAAAATAGCACAAGCATTGAAAATGCTCATTTCCACCATCAGAGAAATAGTTAAGAAGTTTCAGTCGACTGGAAATGTCATGAATCAACCTGGAATTGGACGTGTGTCTGTATCGTCTCATTAGACTGTGGAGAAAATGGTTAAAGTGGACAAAAACTCTCCAAGGATCACAGCTGGAGAATTGCAGAAGTTAGTTGTGTCTTGGGGTCAGAAAGTCTCCAAAACTACAATCTGAAGTCACCTACAGTGGTGTGAAAAAGTGTTTGCCCCCTTCCTCATTTCCTGTTCCTTTGCATGTTTGTCACACTTAAGTGTTTCGGAACATCAAACCAATTTAAACAATAGTCAAGGACAACACAAGTAAACACAAAATGCAATTTGTAAATGAAGGTGTTTATTATTAAAGGTAAAAAAAAATCCAAGCCATCATAGCCCTGTGTG
>JAFFST010045901.1:10625-24483 GCA_022414735.1 Noturus placidus | reverse complement strand
AACTGCAGGCCTCACTTGCCTCAGTTAAGGTCAGCGTTCATGCCTCCACCATCAGGAAAAGACTGGGCAAAAATGGCCTGCATGGCAGAGTTCCAAGGAGAAAACCACTGCTGAGCAAAAACAACATCAAAGCTCGTCTCAATTTCTCCACAACACATCTTGATGATCCCCAAGACTTTTGGGACAACATTCTGTGGACCGATGAGACAAAAGTGGAACTCTTTGGAAGGTGTGTGTCCAAGTATATCTGGCGTAGAAGGAACACTGCATTTCATAAAAAGAACATTATACCTGTAGTAAAATATGGTGGTGGTAGTGTGATGGTCTGGGGCTGTTTTGCTGCTTCAGGGCCTGGAAGACTTGCCGTGATAAAAGGAACTGTCTACCAAGAGATCCTGAAGGAGAATGTCCGACCATCTGTTCGTGTACTCAAGCTGAAACGAACTTGGGTTTTGCAGCAGGACAATGATCCTAAACCCACCAGCAAGTCCACCACCGGTCTCGGATCCCTCATCATGTATTCTCCAACCTCTTCAGGGATTCAGAGCTGTTATCTTTGCAAAGTGGGGCAGCACAAAGTATTGATTAAAAGGGTGCTGATAATTGATGCACACCTATATTCAACAAAGATTTTTTTTATTTAAACCTATATTGTGCTTGCAATTGTTTGATATCCATGAGAGTATTTTTGTGAAATATTTTGAACAAAAGATCAAAAGGTTAAACAATAAAGACAATTTTTTAACGTTTTGAAAATAGTAAAACATAGACTGTTGCCCAAATGGCCTCTAATGGCCATAGAACCTCCTCTACGCAATTATATAATAGTTTTGGTTTTTTTTTGCCCCCCTCCCACCCCAGCTCCTCTTTTATAGTAAGTTCTTTGCCTACCTGAACAAGTTACATTTTTATATGAAATTTTTGTTTTGAAATCAAAATATTTCTGACAGTTTAAAAAAAAAAATTTACATTATAATACTCAAAATAACAAAATAACACTGCTTCTGAATTTCTTGATTTGATTTAATATATTAATAACTTCTGTGAACCACACTGTTATATTAAGATTCGTTTATTAAGGAAGCCAAGAATTCTGACTAAAATACTATTGACTGTGCAGTTTCTACATATAAGAATCCAGTCCAGTCATACTAATATCTTGGGGGAAACATAACATGGACAAAACAAAACACTTCCTGTCTTTTGATTCTGCAGTTTTCAACAATACACTAAATCATATCTCATGTTTCCCTTTCCTTCTGCAAGAACAAACAAATACA
Source organism: Noturus placidus (assembly GCA_022414735.1). NCBI lineage: Eukaryota > Metazoa > Chordata > Actinopteri > Siluriformes > Ictaluridae > Noturus > Noturus placidus. Next base: position 23,203 of record JAFFST010045901.1, on the reverse strand, counting down.
TGAAAACATTTGAAATGAAACAGCACTAAGCTGCCAAGTGCTCTGTGCAACTCCAATGTCAGATACTGACTCAAATGTTTAGGCTTATGTGACTGATCATGCACACACACACACACACACTCTTACACACGCACAGTTTTACTTATTTAAAAAGACTGACTCCATTAAATAGAAAGTCTAAGAAATAATATAATTTTTAAATAGAAAAATCAAGAATCACTAAAGTCGAAGTTTCAATGTGAGGCTGGTTAGTAGCTGATGCCACTGGTGAATATTAAAAGCGAAGAGGGGATATTTCAAATTTCAAATTCAGTTCTCAGGGGAAAAATATCAAACGGACTATGGGGGGAAATGGATTACAGAGTGGGGGCGGGGATCGAGAAACATTCAGCGCTGGTCTGATTTTTTTTTTTCTTTCTTTCTTTTAACAAGACTCCTTTTTTACACATCAGTTGCTCCAGCTGAAACTTGCAACAGATGTGCTAATAATTTAATGAGGCATAAAGTTTTGACCCCCAAAACCATCAAAACGAATACACATTCTTATTCAAAATCTGAATTGTGATCAATGAGGATAATGAGCTGACTTAAATACACACACCTGTGTTTAGTTTCTTACACCACTGATGATCGGCACGTGACACACATGTCGAGGTCAGATGAGATCGGGCTTTGTCAGAGTGGTATGGCCATAAGCCCGTGACACACATCTCATGCGCATGTTTGGGTTTAAGCTGAAGTGTTATATCTGGCTGCATGGCAAAAAAAATCCCTAAAGGATTTACCTCCCCACAAAAAAAAAAAAGCTATGGAAAAGAAAACGGTCATCTGTTGGGGTGGAAGGCGGGGGGGGACACAGAAGCCTATAATGCTTTAGTCTGCCCACTCCCAAAAAAAGGGGGCGGGATTCTATTTGCATATATATCTATATTTTCTTAATGGGAAATGCAAATGTGGTATTTTGAGGGAAGTGTGTGTTAAAAAGAATGAATGTGACTCTAGGGGATCCCTATGCACCTCTGGAAATTAATCATTCTGACACGTTAACGACTCTTCTAATAAGACAGGGGCCAGCACCACTCGCACAGGCCCTGAACACTCTTTGTTCGGCCCTCGGGTCCCAGGAGGAAAAGACGAGGGGAGTGGGGGAGGAGGACACAGAAGAAGGAGGTTGGGGGATTCTCCCTCTCTAACATGAGGGACCTCTCATTTTCTGGAGGGGGAGATGGACACAAACATTACATCCACATGTGTCAAGATTTAGGAGGCTTTAGCTACAGTTGAGGCTGGTATGACATTATAAGTCCATGGTATGAAGACGGTACAAGAGTATTACTCTTTCCTAGCAAAATGACTCTCGGGTCGGCTACATTTTTAAAATAGAGCAACTAGTTCATAGTTCAATGTCTAAATAAATTGGCTGGCGTAAAAAAAAATGTACTTCCAATACGCACAACAGTCTGAAAAGCATACTGATATCAATACCATGTAATAATACCGCAACGTTCTATTTTTGATGACATTAAAAGACCATACAGTGCCGTTAGAGCGTCTCAGATTTAAAGAGTAATGTCATACGATACATTGAAACGATGCGGTTTTTCATTTTAATTCATGCTGACGTTATGTGAATAAATTTTTCAAACTTGGAAGTCTTAGAAAAGTCTTGGAAGTAGGGAAAAAAAGAGGACATGCTGTGATTTTTGCTCCGAACAAGCAAAGAATTCAGTTCACCAGAATAAGGAATTCAGTTTATCAGAACAATGTAGCAAAAGCCTGTAATAATATATGTTAGGCCTATGTAGGGATGTTCCACACTTTACTTATGTCATTATGTATACCATTACATTAATAGTAGAACTATTGTGTTATCACAATTTATTGTCACATACCTGGGTCTCGTTCATCATGCTGGATATGAATGAACTTATTCGTAAATTGAAATTCAGTTTGTTTGGAAAAGCATCGTATCCTACAAGAGTTTGTGTACATTTTTGTATAAGGAGATTCCCTAATGTAAACCTTTATATGCTTCAATTGCCCTATAAAATGAGGAATCTAGGCTAGTTGATGAGCTGCAGTGGCTCAGCTGCATTAGTGGAAACCACTCTTAAGGGCACGTTGTTTCCCTTTTTGTCTTTTAGGCATTTTTAGCATTCATCAACATTTATCGTAATATCGTAAACATCGTAACTCTACAGAACGTTTGATAAACAAGGCCCACTGTGAACATTCAGAATGCAGTACATACATACACATGGACACACTTAAACACTTTAACATGAGCTTAAACACAGTGGGGTCTAGACCAGGCTCTGGAAAACAAGGACCAAGTTCTCACTTTAACGCTGATATATCGAGCTTGCACGTGTCCAGTAGTTTATCCTGTGATATTTTTCCGTGAGATTCACAGCTCTTCCTTTTCATTAACATAATGCAAGAAATAAGCCTCGTAAGAGTTTATGATTAATCACATCCTAACACGGTGTTCACACTGGCAGTGCTGTGATGCTTAAACATTATGACACATGTTTCTGATTAAATCCCTTCAGGGAAATTCTTTTGAGTGTGCAGATTGGTGTAAAAGTAGTCACTACAGTGAGGTTGTTAAAGGACATGTGCCAAGCAAGTTTTATATTCATAAATAAGCATATCATGTTCCAATATGCAAATATATTCTGTGATTACAACGGGAAGGGGTGGGGTCAATTTAAATTTGCATAATCAGAGACTCTTAGACTCTAACTAAGTAAATGAATGGTGTTTTTTTTTTTTTTTTTTTTTTTTTTGTGGAACCTCCATATTAGGTAATGTATTATTATGGTATGCCTATACAAGCCTATGATTTTACAGAAGTGATGAAGGTATCAGGTACCATAATGACACTATGAGTTATAGATCATACTGTTCCCATTATGAAACATCCAACAATTGTAAATATCAGTATTTGTTGTTAGCAATACATGTTAGTAACATTTTATTGAATATTCTATATCGAGTCCTGTAAATCTTATCTGTGAATATATGTGGCTTCGTCACATTTATTTATTTTTATATCAACAGTTTTCACTTACTTTGTGGACAATTTTAGTAGTAATCTGGGTCCAGTAAATAAATTATTCCATTCATTACTTGAATGTGTGTGTGTGTGTGTGTGTGTGTGTGTGTGTGTGTGTGTTGTGCCCTACGATAAACTGTGTATATTTCTGCCTCATGCCCAGTGCTCCTGGGATAGGCTCCTGATCCACCATGACCCTGACCAGGATAAGGCGGTTACTGAAGATGAATGAATTAATAATTAATTCATCTTTTTTTTCATTGAAAACAAAAAACACAGCGTGAGATGCGGCATGCTGAGCTGACCTTTCTGCTCCCTCCCATCTTCCTTTACATACACTTTAAAAGACATCCTAATACATTTATTCATTTTTTTTTCCTGACAGTATTCTGAACGGCTTCTGTCAGAGAGCTCCGCTCAGTCGGAGCCGAATATCTCTGTTATTAATTCCTCTGGTTTGTTTATTCTTCCTACTGTAATTACACGAGCTGCCATGGGTTTTTTTTTTTTTTTTAATATACGATTTTTGTGTGTAAATAAATAAACTGAAATTATTCACGACCAGCTCTGAGCAGTGGAAGGTTAATCAATTCCGGTTCTCTGGCAGTACTGGGGTTTGAACTCACAACCTTCTTCTCAATAGCAAAGAAGCTGAGCACTGAGATTCCATTGCCCCTAATAACTACTAAAGCTTTAGAAGCAGCACACTCTTTTCTCAATATATTCTCAAGCTGTTCAGTTGTTCTTAACAGCAGCGGCCTTGGACTTCATCCAAATGTGCTTTTGGCAACGGACAACTCGGCACTGCTAATGAACTCCACGGCCAACATTAAATGGAAAAGGAAGTGTGTGTTCGCGACTCATCCTCTTTGTGAGAAGCTACTCTCTGAACACTTAAGATCCTTATTAATTTTTCATACATATGATGCTGAAGTCCTTTTCCGGCTTGTCAATGCCTTTAATGGCCAGAATGATTCAGCCGTTCTTCTCTTATTGGTTTTTTTTTTTTGTTGTTTTTTTTTAAGAATGCATGAATGGCAGCAACAATATTATTATTGGTTTCCTCCCTCCATCCCGCCCTTATTTCGACAAAGTGCTTAATTAGTGGAGAGCGCTGAGTAATTATTTCCTTTATTAATGAGCACAGACATCTGTTTTGGCTCTTTAACTCGGCCCTATAAAAGCAGCCCCCGATAAAAACGTCCATGTTCTCAGTCCCTTCAGGACAGAACGATTGTTGCTCCACGTGGCATTACAGAGCCGAGCTGCTGCTTTCACACATTCCAATAGCTGTAACTACAATCTCTCTCTTCCCCCACACCCCTCCAGCCCCAGCCGGAGTGTCCTAATTGAGATTTTTAAAGGTTATATCCTCAGAACAAACACTACAGTATGTACTATCGTCAAACTGATCTTTTTTTTTTTTTTTTCCTGAAATGATAACCTTAGTAGAACGGCTGAATTCTATAATATAATATAATAATAGTTCGTTATAAAATGTAAATTAAAAAACACCATTAGCTTGGATGCAAGATTAGTTTCTCCTGTTTTAATCAAGTAAGTCTGTACAGCTCACAGGCACACAGCAGGTAAGCAGTCATGTCATCCACATACTGTACATCCACTAGGAAAATGCTCTGCTACACTATGTTAGCAATCATCCATGCACTAGGACAAAAAGACACAAGGTCTAGATAGTAATCTAATGTCTAACTGATTTTTATTTTTTTTAAATATAGATTTTAACCAAAAGCAATCGAAACATCATATTAAAAACAAAGAACACAAGTCTACATCCCAAAGTCTACGTGGGATCTGCAACAAAGAGGGCCAATATGAAAGCTTCACAATCACATCGCAATTAAAAAAAATAAGAAAACTGAAGAACATGAATTTACACAAAAAAAAAATATTTATGAGCTACAGTACAGGGTAATGGTTTCACTTAAAGCGCTCTCGAAGATGTAACCATAGCAACTACTGTATAATGATAGCGTATTGGTATGTGGGCAGTAAGTTTGCTATTTGCATATCATTCAGTTATGAGGAATTGAACACTGAACACCCATTGAAACCTCTCAGTATTAAATAAATAAATAACTCCTCTTAACCTCATGGTGTTAACCACCACGTCTGTCACATGTTATATATTATATATTGGCATATATTATATTATGGTATTATGGTACAGACGGTAACGCTCAGCATTGTATATTATATCTAATGTAAACGATATCTAATGTTTAATATGCGGTGCGTCCCTTCATAACACACTGTTGTCTGAAATCTTTAGCGGCCAATAACCTAAGCCGGTCAAACCGACTTAAACCAAACTCAGAATCAATAATACGAGAACTGTTTCCCTATGCACTTTGAATTTATCACACGGCTGTGTGCAGGACGCAATTAACACTTCAACATAGTCCCAAAACTCCCCTGGAACAAAGGGGCCAAGCATTTCCACACACTCGTAGAGAACGCCTTGCTGTCAGTCCAGTGTGTGTGAGGTGTTCGTGTTTATGAGTGGCGTTTAATCATACTGTACAAATCCATCACTCGTACATTTCGAGTCATGCCTGTTAGGGGTTAAAAAACGGCCCGGCGTGGGAAGAAATGCGAGAGGGAGGAGAGAACGAGATTCCTGAGAGGCCTGGCGAAATTTTGCCTAGGGTATTAATGGACTTTGGGCTCTTTGAAAGTTTATTAGCCATAAAATTGACAGCATGTTGTGCTAGCTCAACAGCCCCACTGTCCTCAGTCTTTATTCCGGCTCAAACAAAACAGGCAGATGACACAAAAGGTTCCGCACACGTTTGCTTGACAACCGTCCCCCCAGTCCGCCCCGGTCCCCGCTCTCCTTTTTCCTATGGACGGGAATCATTGAAAACGATCTCAGACGCAGGTGTTACTATCCGGCGCGTATGTAGGTTTAGTCACTAACTCCTCACACACTCTACCCACAGACTTAAAGGACAGTCGGACAGCCGGATTGTCTTTTCTGCACTCGACCTCTTAACGTTTATGGTTCCTGCACCTTCAGGAAATGACCCTTTTATAGGGTCAACACTATAAAAGACTTGTGGCTCTTGTTTTTTAAGGTGGGAGTGGTTGGTGGGTGGATGTTGGAAGCGAGTGTGTGTGTGTGTGTGTGTGTGTGTGTGTGTGTTTGACGTCTTAAGTGTTCGTTCTTTCGTGGAGGGGGGTTGTCGCGTTGTTTAATCTACTACCAGCTCTCTTTTTGAAGCCAAAGAAAAAGACCTGAAGAGGTTAATTGGCTCCTCGTCCGATATATCACATTGCTGTGAACTCTGTGACCCCTCTTGTCAATAGGGGGCTTTTTCTCCACTGACTCAGTGAATGTATTAGTTCTTCTTTCTGCATGTGCGTGCGCGCGGTCGCCCCATTTGGACAATATTAGCTGAATATTCAGTTTTGATATGGTGCATTTGATTCCGTTGCTGTTTTTGCATACATAACTGAGCACAGAGGTTGCAGTCTACTTTTTCAAAGGATCAACATCTTCACAAAAGGTTCATAGTAAATATATATCTTGGCATCAAATCTGACATTTTGTGTCATATGACCGTTTTATGCGGCGCTACGGTTGTTGTTACCGTCTTCGAAACCTCATCACAAACTACTACACATATATACTATGCATCATGAAAATGTCTACAAGTGTCATGTGATGATTTTTAACATTCACTTATCGCTTACTACTTTTTAAATACACAGCACGCAGCAAAAAAAAAAAAAACCTGGTCTAAGTTGCATTAAGAGGAACTGATCTTTCAAACAAACGAGAGCAGTCCACGGAGGAGAAGGAGGGGCGACAAATTACCAACAAATGCTCTTGAAAAAGCTGCCGGTTGTTAGAGAGGGACATTGATGAGGGAGGAAGGCCTGGTTTAAATATGTAGACAGGTGACAAATGAGGGCTCCAAGGGGTCAGTAACCCTGCTCTGGCCTCACACATATACTCACATGTACTGAGCCACATGCATGCGGCATAAAAACTCTCTCACACACACACACACACACACACACACACACACAAGTACTGAAATGACACACAGGTCTGAGATCTACACCCGAGATGCTAAAAGCAGGTGCACTCTTTTATCATAACGCTTTATGTCTGTATTTAATACAACACGGCACTACACAGCCTTAATCGATGAGAATCGAGGGCTGAACAGTGCAATTCAACATGTTTTTGATACTTATGACCTGTTTTTGTGTTACTGCATACAGCAAAGTCTGTGCAGAAGAAAACAGGACTGCACCTCGCTGTAAAGGGTACTGAGAAGTGCATGGAACGACGCTGCATTGATGTTATCGCAATGAATGGTCACTATTCTGACAAGATCCTAGATATCATTAATGCACCGTCTCTACTGGTACTTGCAGTCACAAGACGCTGATCGGATGTCAGAATCACGTTATTTCACAAATGTATATATTCATGTATAGATTTTCATTTGAATCATAAACTCATTAATCATCATTTGATTAAAGCATCAGGAAACGTAAAGTGCAAAGAGGAAAACCATAAATCCTTCAGAAAATGATGTAATCTTCATTAAAACAATTGGTTACAACAATATTGGGGACGGAAATCGACGAACTATGAAGACTGCACCGATGGCTATCTTTTCAGAGTTCGACACAGAAGCACAGGAGACCCCGGTTTTGGGATAAATTACTAGCTAAGTAACTACGTAGCTGAAAAACACTGTTGATACTCAGCAAAGTCAATTCCCCATAATTTCCCTGTCAATTTGAGTACTCAAGCTGTTCACACTTTGTTGGCAAAACAAACGAAATCATGTGAACGAGTATATTGTGAGATCCATGCCATATCGTCTACTCCAAATAATCACCACTGCTCATAAATGTTCGCTAATGTGCGCAGGAAAACGTAGTGACAGTATGCGAATGTGTCCGTGCAATGAATAAGTGCATAATCTGTGCACATGTGCGTGTATATGTGTTATATGACTAGGAAAAATAAACCGACTGAACCCCCTATAAATAACTCGATCCGTTTTTGAGTGTCAATGCCTCCGAGAAGAAAATCTCTTGCAAGGACGGAATTTATCTGCAAAACAGAGAGGCGTTTCGGTCCTCCTGTGGGATGCGCTCATGACGCCACAGGCGAGAGCGATGCGCTCCTTTGTGCAGCATGTGGAACTATAGGAGGAATGCGGCATGTGGAAATAAATGAGGAATGACAGAGCGAGAGGGAGAGGTGGGAGAGGAGAAGAGATGGAGGAACGGAGCGAGGAGATAAAAGAATGAAAGAGCAGGGGAGAGAGAACGGAAAATGTAGCGTGACGATATAAACGAGAAGGCAGGTGGCAGGAATGATAGAGGATGTGGCGCAAACAGATGGCACAAGTGGATAGAAAGTTCATTATGTAATCATACGAATATGTGTTAGCATCAAGCTAAAAACACAAAGGTGCAAACTATCTACTATAAATGCTAAAATTGCAAAGCTCTCTCACCAAAAAAAAAAAAGAGAGAGAGAGAGAGAGAACTTCAAACACTACTGTGTCCACTCTGTGCAGAGTTCCTTCTCGTGGGCATGATGGATGTATTTATAGAGTTCACTGGGTTCATGTTGAACACAAGCACATTTTTTGCAGTTGCTCATGACATGTTTAATTGAGAAGCAGTGTATGAGCAAAGAAGGCTGTGAAAAATTGTCCTTACTGATTAACCTTTTGATATTTTGTTAAGTAAAGGTATTGGTACCCTTTTAGTCCATATTTTGTGCTACCTCCTTTTGCCAAGATAAGAGCTCTGAGTCTTCTCCTGTAATGCCTGATGAGGTTGGAGAATACATGGTGAGGGATCTGAGACCGTTCCTCCATACAGAACCTCTCCAGATATTACACATTTCGAGGTCCACACTGGTGGACTCTCCTCTTCCAGTTCACCCCACAGGTTTTCTATGGGGTTCAGGTCAGGGGACTGGGATGGTCATGGCAGGACCTTGATTTTGTGGTTAGTAAACCATTTTTTTTGTTGATTTTGATGTATGTTTTGGATCATTTCCCTGTTGGAAGATCCAACCATGACCCATTTTAATCTTTCTGGCAGAAGTAGTCAGGTTTTCATTTAATATCTGCTGATATTTGAGAGTCCATGATGCCATGTATCCTAACAAAATGTCCAGTTCCTCTGGCAGAAAAACATCTCCAAAACATTAAAGATCCACCACCAAAGATGTAACCACAATAGAGTATTTTGGTGAATTTTTTTGAACAAAAGATTACACACTAAAGACCATTTTCACAGCCTTCTTTGCACATATTAACCAAGGGTGCCAATATTAATGGAGGGCACTATATATGTTAAAATGAAAACAAATGGTAATATGCTCATTTGTTTGTCTCCTGAAGTAGATCTGCTGTTTTCTACTTTGTGGTAAACTAGTCTGGATTTGACCCCTTGCCAATTTCCATCCACTAGCTAACTCTCCCATATCATATGATAGCTACCAGCTGGGGAATTGAAGGCCAACGCGTGCTTCCTCCTCGACACATGAAGCCAGCCAACTACATCTGAACTGCTGCTAATGCTGCATCACAGGGCAGCATAACACCATTAGAGGAAAGAGCTATCTGTCCTTATCTGCAGATAGAAGCACACAGATGGTTGACTAGTGTCGCTGTGATTGACAGGGGAGAGACAGTAATGCCATCCCTCGCACATAGAGAGCACGGCCAATTTTTCTCCCTTGGCTCCTGATGATACGGCGGTGAGCCAGATAAATGTCAGATAAATGTCTGATACTTTCGTTTGACTTATATCACAAAGCTGTTGATTTCTCAAATATGATTGGTCAGATGAATTTTCTATACCAGCAGCTATAAACAGCTAATTCACATAATCAGAGTCCAGATGTAGATTATGCTGATTGTAGTTATATAAAAGTATAGGAAAATGTATCATTGTTGATGAAGTGACGCTTTAATATTTATAGAAGGAGTCTCCAGTGTCAGCTCTTTGTAACAGTCAGAGGTAAAGCTGTAGCTTTACATTTTCTGTCATATCAAAGTCTTCAGGACAGCCGACTTTGAATTCTGCAGTAGCTCAATAAGATGTAGGCTGAATTTTTAAGTAAGCGAGGCAATTACTTTACAGCTGCTTCTGATTTTATTTTTTTAAAGGTGACTTTAAGTGTCTTCAATAAATAAATAAATAAAAGTTGTAATCTTTGACAAAGTGCTGTAGTATATGTGCAATAAAATACTTTGAGGTGTGTTCTTCTAAGAAAATATTCAACTTTTGGGTGGTAACAGTAACGTCCTTGCATCAGATTATTTTTTCCTATAACAGCACACCCCATCATGTTGTATTCTTTACTTTATTCATACCACAATTCATCATATACATGTTTTTCGTAAGACAAGCACAATTTAGTGGGGTGAGGCTTATACAAATTTGTAATTCAAAAACATGTACCCTTATACAAAACTCTTAACTAAACACTTCTGATCAAATTTTTTTTGGGGTTCTGATGGAGAACATTTTATGTGTTAATCAGGGACCAAACGCGTAAATACAACACCACGTTGCAATTAATCATACCTATCTTACACTATATGGCCAAAGGTTTGTGGACGCATGACCATCACACCCATATGTAGGTCTTCCCCAAACTTTTGCCATAATATTTGAAGCGCACAATTGTATAGAATGCCATTATATGTCGTAGCATTACAATTCCCTTCTACTGGAACCTGTTCCAGCATGGCAGTGCCCCTGTGCACAAAGTGAGCTCCATGAAGACATGTTTCGCCAAGGTTGGTGTTGAAGAACTCAATTGCCCTGGACAAGAGCCCTGACCGCAAGCCCACTGAACACCGTTGGGATGAAATGGAACGCCGCCTGCACCTCAGGCCTCATCACCCAACATCAGTAACCTCACTAATACTTTTGTAGCTGAATGAACACAGATCCCCACAGCCAGACTCCAAAATCTAGTGGAAAGCCTTCCCATGGGTTTGGAGGATATTATAAATGCAAGCTGGACTAAATCAGATATGGGAAAAAAAACACATATGGCTGTGATGGTGTTCACAAACTTTTGGGCATAAGTATTTCAACCACACAACCAGAACATGCCCTTATTTAATGCTCTGTAAATTTTCCCAGGCATCAGTTTAAAGTAAAAATAAATAATTCAATAATAATAATAATAATAATAATAATAATAATAATAATAATAATAAAAGAACCTAATGCCAATTTTTGAGAACTGAGCTGAACTATTTCTGCTTCGAGGAAACATGCACACCCACTGTCATTGCTAAAGAATTATAATAAACATTGATCAAATGTCATCATAAAAGCAGGTTTCTGGGTGCATGGGAAATATTCAATGTAGCATATAAGCTAGCCAATGACACGTGCTAATGATTTAGCCAGCTGCCATGTAAGACTTTTATACAGGTAGTGTAAAGGTAGTGTAAAGGCAAAACATTACTGACAGTGAAAACAAGGCAGAACTGTTGGGAACATCAACAGTTCCCTCAGATTCTGCTGTAGGATTACTAAAAAAAGACTGAATAGCATGGCCCATAAACTGAGCTTCGATAGATTCTGCCATACATCAACACTACGTCCCAACTCGTGAACATATCAGAAGTTCTGAATTAACCATAGCATCTTGCTTCTCAATGTGAATGCAAGCTAAGCAACCTAACCCGAATTTAATTCATTGCACATTTAGTACAGGTAAGTTCTGGCAACCACAAAACATTTTCAACTGTCATAGTTTTATTTACAGCCTATAACATCCACTTACTTGACTTTCTGTTCGGTTTTAATCAACTTGAGAATATTTCGTAATATCGACAACGTTCTAAAGTCAAATTATTTTGATAGTTTGTGAGTTGTGAGGCAATGTCGATGATTCTCAGTAGCATGAGCGTTTGCTTTAAGGTTGACGCTAAGTGTATCTGTGGTGTTTCTTCACTTCTGAGGGAAATGTTCTCAACAGTGCTTCGTTTATACTTCTGCTGTGTTTATATTGCCTGTATAGAAAAAAAAATAATTACAACATGCTAGTAAGCGAAAACATAAGCTTATTTTCGTATATTATTTTAACATATTGCCTAGCAACAATGTCCTCACAACGTTAAAAAGAAATCTGTTTCTCTCCGGCTTGTTTCTCTTTGTTTGAATCTCTCGTTTCTTCTTGCATTCTTTCTGTAGTTTCAAACATTGTGCTTGTGAAAATATTTCCTATTTTCTTTTAACTGTGATCTTTCTTTCATTCCTCTTCAGTCACTTTCAGCTCCCTGCAAGCACCATTTTTCTCTAGCCTATAAAAATATTGTCAATGTAGCCATTCTATACATGCCATATCCATCAGCTCAAGCTAAGGGGCTTAGGGCGGTACAGTGGTGTGAAAAAGTGTTTGCCCCCTTCCTCATTTCCTGTTCCTTTGCATGTTTGTCACACTTAAGTGTTTCGGAACATCAAACCAATTTAAACAATAGTC
>JAFFST010045900.1:17825-30383 GCA_022414735.1 Noturus placidus | reverse complement strand
CCGCTTACTCCATTTTCAGGGTCACAGGGAGCCTGGAGCCTATCCCAGGAAGCATCGGGCACAAGGCAGGGTACACCCTTGATGGTGCCAGTCCAATATAAATATATACATATTTATTTATTTATTAGCACTTCCAACACTTACTGTCAATCACCATAGAGCAGCACAGGGATGACCTCATTTTGTAGTGCCAAAACCTGGAAACGGGATTAGCATTTTAGCCCTCGGGCTGCCAGCTTCGCTTCGAACTCCAGCGCTGTGCGCGAGGAGAAATCATGACATTAACACGTTGCTAAATGGCACTACAGAGGTTGTTGGGGACGTTAAACGTCATTACGCATAACGGGTAAAAACTTTGCAGATAAACTCTGGGCTCTACAGTGCGACCGTTTCACTCACAATTGTGACTGAAAAGTATTTTGTGCGACTATGAATAAATATTTATTTTCATCGGTGCGAGTGACCTTTTCGGAGTTGTATAATACAATCAGGATAACAACTACAGGAAGTCCAAAATGCATCTACGCTGAGCAACAGTTACTTTCACACTGCTCTTCATCATCTCAGTCAACCAAACAAGTGTGAAAATACTGCAAAGAAACCATTATAATGAAGCGTAACACTGTACATCATCTGCTTCAACTATCACAATATCACAAACTGCCATCTTTTATTGATCCTGCAAAATGACCTGAACTTGCACCTGCTCGTGTAGACATAGCGGTTTCGCGCGGAGTAAATAAATAATACGATAACCGATACAAGGTGGGTTTAATTCAAACTTCTTGAACCAAGGTGGGAACCAATCCAAAATAAAACAAAAATAAAACTACTAAAATATAAAGACAGAAAATGTGCTTAGTTATAAATAAATACATCCATCCATTCATCCATCCATCTTCTACCGCTTACTCCTTTTCAGGGTCACGGGGTGTCACGGTTCCTGGTGGCTGTATGCAGGTACTGCACCTTTGCTCTGCCGGAAGCAGAGTGCATGACAGTTCTCAACACGTGGACTGTGTTTACGTTTCTGTGTTTGTCTCCACCCCAGTTTGCCGGTAGACTCCATGTCCCAGCAGCCACTGCTCACCCGAAGTCACATGTTTTCCTGCAGCTGTTACACGTTGTGGTTAATGAGCACTGATGTGTGTGTATATATAGTCCTTGTTTTCACATAGTCTTTGTCTTTCGTTGTTTAGACTCACATCTCTTTGTCACGGTGTTTGTGTTTAGCCTGAGTGTTTGTTTCATGCAACAGTGTTTATGTATATCAGTCTTGGTGTCTTTGTTTGGTTGTTTTGTTGTTATGTTATATATTAAATCTTCAAAATCTGCGCTTGCATCCGTCTCACCTACCCAAACGTGACAGAACGAAAAACCTTTATCATGGATGCAGTAGATTTTAGGGATTTTTTTTTTCCCTGAAGCCCGGTACACTGAGGAGCTTTCCGTCGCACTGAAACGACTGACTGAACAAGTTGCACAGCTAGGGCAGCTGAAGCAAGCCGGCCTAGAAGCCACGTCGATATACACGTGGTTCCTGGCATATGTCGAGGGGGAACTGGCTAGGCTCACGCGCCTGCAGGCGCAATGGGCGCTGCCTGAAATATGAAACATGCCCCACACTTCCACAGATTCCCTTTCAAGAACAAACGATAGTGAAAAGAGTGAATCTCCTTTTTAAATCTGATTCAGTCCATAAGTGCCTTTGCAGCATTCTTTTGTTATAGTGATTCAAATGTGAGAGGGAGTGGAACTTGATGGAATTTGGCAGAAGAGGATGAAAATGCACAACATGCTTGATGCTCGATTGCCTTTGCATACCACTGGGTGACCCAACATCTTAAACTTTTTTCATATTAATTTTTCATATTAATTTTTTCAACCTGACTTTGACGGGTTGAATCTGAGCACTGAAATAAGCATTCTGAATAATGGGTTCTGAATATCTGAAAACTGAATTATTGAATTTGTAAACAGTGAAAAAATGAATAAATAGATACTTGATTTATTTATTTATTTTAATATTTAAATGTGAATATCTGGACACTGAAATTAAACTAATTAGAACTGCAAGAAGGTTAATTCAAAATAAATACAATATGACCAAAAGTTTGTGGACACCTGACAATCATGCCCATATGTCCTTGTTGAACATCTCATTCCAAAGTTGGTCCTTGCATTGCTGCTATAACAGCATCCAGTGTTTTGGGAAAGCTTTCCAGTAGATTTTGGAACATGAATGCGAGGATTGCTACCCATTCAGCCACAAGAGCATTAGTGGATTCTGGCAGTGAACACTGTCCCTTGTATTAGGGAGGGGTGAAACAGAATGCTCTTATAATCTCAATTATATATTTACCTAAAGATATCTTAAATATAAAACAAATTCACAATCAGATTTTACTTTTGAAGGTATGTCAGGAAAAATTACAAAGATTTGAATAAATAAAAAAGTTTGAATTTTATAAGCCATTAAATTTATAATAATGAAAAATAAAGAGCATTTGAATTCATAACATTCAAAATATATTTGGTCGAAAACCACACACACACACAATATGGCTAAACGTATGTGGACACCTAACTATCACACCTATAGGTGGGCCTCCCCAAACTATTGCCACAAAGTTGGAAGCACACAACTGTATCGGATGTCTTTCTATTCTGTAGCATTACAATCTCCCTTCACTGGAACTAAGGGGCCCAAACATGTTCCAGAATTACAGTGCCCCTGTGCACAAATCGAGGTCCATGAAGACATGGTTTGCCAAGGTTGGAGTGGAAGAACAGCCCTGACCTCAACCCCACTGAACATCTTTGGGATGAACTAGAACAATGACTGGGCCCTAGGCCTCTGGTAGAATGCCTTCTCTAAAGAGTGGAGGTTATTATGTCATGTCTACAAATATTGCCATATCGTGTACATATGTAACTGTGGTAAATGGATAACTGCAGGGGTTTCAGGTCAAATTTCAGGGACAAATAGCCACTAACAAGTATTTTATAGCAAATATTGTCATGTGGTTACCACATAACTTCGAGGTAAGGTCTCAGCATGTGTACAAGAAGAAAACCAGGTGTCACACACACACACACACACTCACTCAAAATATCTGTGTTTTGTTGTTTGTGTGTGTGTGTGTGTGTGTGTGTGTGTGTGTGTGTGTGTGTGTGTGTGTGTGTGTGTGTATCAGACCTGCTCTGTGCACTTCATAGCGGATGCTGAAGCCAGCACCAGTGGTCTCGTAGTCAGAAGTGAATTTGATCAGCAGTGCATTTCCACTGGAGGTGATTGGGGATGGAGCAATCTTACCACAGTACTTCCCTACCAGACCTGCCTTGTCACTGTTCCCGTCATACACTTCCAAAAAGTCATACCTATACACACACACATATACACACACACACACACACACACACACACACACACACACACACACACACACAGAGTAGAATAACCACCCTTCCTTCAAATTCATTATGAAGTCACGGAACTAATATTTTCTATCATTAATTTTCAGGTAAACCAAAAACACTTTGCAGCTTTCACTCATCAACACTGAGAAACAAAGCTTTCATCCTGTATAAATCACAATAAAAGTGAGATTAACCTTTAAATGCCATGTGGGCAAGTGCTTGTGAAAACATCAATCTTTAAAACAGGAGGTATTTCTTGTCACCCTTATTCCATGCTGGACAGTATTTTATGACCTGAATGAGACCCGGTATGTGTGAACTGAAGCATAGTTCCAGCGTTTACATGGACAACAATAATCCGATATTAACCAGATTAAGACAATATTCTGATTAAGGATTTACTGTGTAAACAGCAATTTTTGATTACCTTAATCTGACTAAAGTCATACTTGAAGTAAACACAAATCGAATTAAGACATGTCGAGTATTCCTGTTTTAGTTGCATTATCTGCGTGCATTACGGACATGTACACACCTTAATCACACTATTAACGTCATGTGGGAGTTTTCACCGCATTTTGCAACAGGACACATACACACATGGCAGTGCTCAACCATTTTATGGCAAACAAGAGAGCACAGCTGCGTAGAACCAGAAGATACGACCACATCACCCCAATCTTATCCAAATTGCATTGGCTCCCAGTGAAGTCTCGCATTGATTATAAAATACTATTATTAACCTATAAAGCACTAAATGGTCTCGCGTCACAGTATCTAAGTGACCTTTTGGTTTTCTATGATCCGCCATGCCTACTTAGATCAAACGATGCAGGCTATTTGATGGTACCTCGAATACTGAAGACTACAGCAGGGGGAAGAGCTTTCTCTTATAGAGCCCCACAGTTATGGAACAGTATTCCTATTAGTGTTCGGGAGTCAGACACAGTTTAAATCCAGTCTCAGTGTTTAAATCCAGGCTTAAAACGTATTTGTTTACTCAAGGTTACCATGACTAGACGTTCTGTTATACTAAGCACAGTTCTAATAATCTTTTCTCTCCCTGTCTCCTTATGTCGGGCCACAAACGATCTTATGGCGATACTAGAGATCCTGATCCTTTCTGCTCTCCGGACCTGCCTGATCCGTTTTGGATGTCCTACCTCTGGATGGAGCTCTCATCTACTCCAATTCCAGACTGCTGGGAATACGCCTGCTTCTAAGCCATACAGATTTCATTTAAATCAATAATGAACTTTTTCAGAATATCTGTTGTTACCCAGATGAGGATGGGTTCCCTTCTGAGTCTGGTTCCTCTCAAGATTTCTTCCCCCTAACATCTTAGGGAGTTTTTCCTTGCCACCGTTGCCACTGGCTTGCTCAATTAGGATATATTCGCACTTTTAATATCTGTATACCGTGTTTATATACTGTATGTCTATAAAGCTGCTTTGAGACAATGTCTATTGTAAAAAGCACTATACAAATAAAATTGAATTGAATTGAATTGAATATTGTAGGTGAGACACACGTATTTCTATATACTATATTGTAGGTAAGAATGTGGTTTTGGACGCAGCCCGTGGCTTCAAGCAGTCGTCTATTTGCACGTATAGCATGACAAATAATTAACTGCACTTGAAGCTTTCATAAAATTAAAAATGAAACACCCAAAACTGTATACGGTACCATAACAAAGACCAACTACATGTTGATACATGAAATTCTGGAGGAACGTCGGACAGCATGGTGTGGGGATGTAATGACGTGCTGTTAATCGATCTATGTTCTATAACATATAAAACATGAAAGGAATATTCTAAAAGCAACTCATGTAAACAACTTAATCACAATATTGTCTTATTCAGAATAAGGCCAATAATTAGATTGCTGTCCATGTAGACGAAGTCATAGTAACTCTTCTCTAGGTTAATTCCACTATAACTCAGCTTTGCCACCCCAAAACTAGAACCTTTAATTATTATTATTATTATTATTATTATTATTATTATTATTATTATTTATTATTATTATCCAGGTTTTTTTTCAATTTTTTCCCGAGATTAAATTATTTCTTTAAAACTAGATATATAAAATTGTTAATTAAAATAAATAATTAATTAAATTTAAAATTTCTGCATTTAATTTTGTTTTACTTCAAAGCACAATATACAGTAAAAAAAAAAAAAAAAAAAAAAAAAAAAAAAAAAACATCACATAATCAAATAATTTCTGACAACATTTTCAGTCATTTTTCTCTTTTTGCCAAAATACTAATATAAAATACAAAATATTTTAAACTATATTTTGCGGAAAGTTTTGTGCATCATCCCTAATAGAAATTTGATTTTAAATACAGATGTATGTTGAATACTTATTTGATTATCTAAGTAGAACACACTGATAGGTTTTATTTCACATTAATGAACTCAAAGCATTTTATCTTGTTAGAAAGAGCTGGAGAGGATAAGCAAGTCAAGACAAGAGATTGCTAATGTGACATGAGGGGAAGGTTTCCAAAGCACCAGTTCATATTGGCGAGTTCAAAACACCAATGCAGCTGTCATTCAGTCTAGATGGTAATTGGCTTATATGTCATTTGACTCCTCTTTTGGCCTGTTATTAAGTTCCAGTGTGTGCTGATGTAAAAATTTTAACCTCCTATGCAAAATGTACGAAGTTTGGTAGGTCTAATTTATTTTCCATTTCACCCTTCACCTACCCCCATAAATTTCAAATCTGCAGAAAAATCTCCAGGCCAAAAACACGCTCTAAAGTGCTTACCACTGGTTGTACTGTAAAAATAAGATAATTAGTACAGTGTTACCAGGGTTTTGAGGCACAGAGTATGAGCCATTCTCCCTTTAATAAGATAGCTAACACATAGCGAGAATAGGTTAGTACAGGGACCATTCACCCTGTATGGCAACTCTCACACATGCATGTTTGCAAAACAGACATTGCTCCTTACTTTTTAAAAGCACCTTGTATGAGGTACATATTTGTATACAGATAAGCAAACAATATAAATGTTCCCTTAAAGGTATAATAGTGGTAATTAATAATCAGTCATTACTTAATAATGTTCCTCTACAGTTATTTTTACACAAGGAATACAATGCCTTAAAGCAAACAATAGGGAGGACACTGCTGCTTTATCTAAAATACACTTTTTAAAGGCATAATTAATTTCCTAGATCCTATCCTGTTTATATATCTCTAAAATGCTTTGTCTGTATTGAAATGGGTTTTGTTTAGTACTGTGGTATTTTGGTATCTACCATCAAATGCCAAGATGATATTTAAAGTTTATATGGACAGGATATTGTATAAACAGAGCCAGACTGAAAAATGACAGGCTGTGGCTTTAAAATCTGTGGCTGCACATTAGTTGTTCTATATCCTGATAAACTCCAAGCATCAGAGAAGAGATGACTGGCCAAGCTAACAAAGACTAGACTCTCTAGTGTAATGCTAGGGCTGCACCATTAATCATAAAATCGATCACGATTACGATTTTGACTGCCCACGATTAAATGAATATGATCGACTGCGATATTAACGTTTAAAGTTTCTCCTCCACTCATAGAAAACGGCACTGCAGATCAAGTCAAGCAACGCTTTTGTAGTGCCAAAACCCGGAAACTGAGTTTTTAGCGCTCAAGCTGCCAGTTTTGCTGTGAGCTCCAGTGCTTTGCTTGAGGAGAAATCATGACATTAACATGATGCTAAATGGCACTACAGAGGCTGTCAGGGACATTAAACTTCATCAAGCCAAATGGGAAAAAACTTTGCAGATAAACTCAGGGCTCTACAGTGCGACCGTTTCACTCGTATTTGAGACTGAAAATTATTTTGTGCGACTGTGAATAAATATTTATTCGCACCGGCGTGAAAGACTTGTTCGGAGTTGTATAATACAGTAAGGATAAAAACAACAGGAAGTCCAAAATGCATCTACAATGAGCAACAGTTACTTTCACAGTGAAGCGTAACATCATCTGCTTCTCTCAACTCTCCGATATCACAAACCACCATCTTTTATTGATCCCGCAAAATGTCCTGAACTTTCACCTACTTGTGTAGACACAGTGGTGTCAGGTGGAGTAAATTAATAATAATGCTAATGCTAAAAGATGGGTTTAATTCAAACTTCCTTATTAAATAATTCCTCACCAATCATAATTAAGAGTAGCAACTGTTCAGAAGGAGTACGCTGCTGCTCTCCTTGGCACTTTTCACTAACTCAAATACATATGCACTTCATTTAAACTTAAGATTGCCAGATATCACTAGAAAAATCAACTCCAGTTTTATGCTTGTTTATTTATCAATTAACCAGCATTATGTCTCATTGCTATTATTTTAACTCAATTAACAGTGACCACGAGCAGAGAGATTACATTTAACTGTTTATGACAGACTTCCTGATTAATGTTTAAACAAAAAAGATTGGTATCTGGATCCGTTTCGGTCATAAAAATCCTAAACAGAGCATCAGTAATAATAAAAAAATAAATAAAAATAGGTTGTCACTAAAATCAATAAATAACCGTGATAAATAATCGAGATCTCAATATTGATCAAAATAATCGGGATTATCATTTTGGCCATAATCGTGCAGCCCTGTGTAATGCATCATCTCCAGTCAATGCGTAAGCATCCTCTTTTATTTATATTGTGCATTAAGACAGACATTTTAACATGCTAGTTGCTGAATTTTGCATTGAAATACAATTGGAAGAAAGATGATTAGAATGCTGTGACAGGTTTGTGCATGCACACACATGCACGTAAACACAATGTCTTTCTCTCTAAGGAGTAAGGACATTCACTATGGGGGGAGGGGGGACTCTAGTCTTGCTTATAACAGTGTGCACAGCACTGCAAGTGAGGTTCACAGTGTTAGTTAGAAAATGTGTGTCACACCATCCCTCATCAATAAACTAGGATTTTATCATCACTAAGTTTTAATGAGCTCCATGACACTGTGCTGTAGGTTAATCTGAGATTTCAGGTAAACCACCAATCTCACTTAGCCTATAAGTTTATTTTTTTTTTATAGCCTATAAATTAATTCATCTAGCCATGCCTAGATGTTTGATCCAGAGATGTGTAAATGGAGTGTAAGTATTATCTGAATATTTTGGAGTTGGTGTGGGAGTGGGTTGGTGTGAAACACTCACTTGCACTCACGGCTCTCTATTTCGAAGTGTGGGTTGAAGTTGATGAGGATCCGTTGGTGGGGGTCGGGGGCGCTGATGAGCCAGACGCACTGCTGCGAGAGCGGGTACCCCGTCGGATAGCCCGGTGACATCACGTACCCAGCACTTGTGATTGTAATATTACCGCCGCACGCGTCATCTGTAGTTCAAACACGGAGATAAGAATAATGGAGATAAGTTCAGACAGGAACACTGGGCTGAAATGTCACTGTTCACATCAATTAAGGGCAGACCGCTGACATATAAAACAGACCAAGATCCCTTAAATTCTCAGAGGGGATGCTAATTGGACAGATGCATAATGCAAATAGATTATTGTTACAGCACGACCGTTTTGAAGAATTTTTGCTGATGTTACCACAAAGCTACATCAAAAGATTGGGATTTGGCCTCGTGTTCCATGACCTTAACATTGACAGCGTCCGGGGCGGTGAAAGAAACAACCAAAATAGCCCTGATGCAGAGACACGCACGCAAATCTTCTTTGCACACACATGCAATCCAGAAATAGAAACGTCAAGGAGAATGTAGAAAAACAGTAATAAGAAGGTGTAGTCCAAGTGTGTGAAACAATTCGCACAACTCATAACAAAACACACCACCCCTTCTATCACATACACGCAACAAAAGCAAACTCACCAATCTGGGCTAAAACAGCAAATGTAGACAATCCCACTACAGACACAAACAGCAACGCCACGTACATCCTCAAAACATGGAATACAACCCAACGTGCAACGGTTTGTTCTCAGATCTAAGACTGTAAGATAGTCTGGAGAAATGTATCCTCGCAGGTTTCAGGTCTTGAAGCTTGGCTTGAAGTCTTCAACCACGTCAGCTCGCGCGCATCCTTCTGCCTTCGGTCCGCTCGAGCCGTCAAAATAGCAAGAGAAACAGTTATTTCACATCCAAGTACAAAGTCTCTGCTATTGCTCAAATTCCTGGCGTTGCCTTTTGCAGTTTTCAGGGACAAAAGTGCTCAACTGTCCAGCTGGACAAACGTTCAGTGAAGAGACGCGCGCACTCTGAAGCTGACAGGATGCTGGCTTCATTGTAAAGCCTGTGCACTGGTTACTCCCCTATAGTACCTAAAGGTCACTTCCAGCTTTTCTTTCGATGTCTAAGGAAAGGTTTGAACGACACACCTGTCAAAAAAGATACACAGGAAGTACAACAATGTTGCAGCGCTGCGCTAGTACTGGAAAGTCAATTCGTGTGTGTACGTATTAATATGTTTTGTCCGTACTACTTTAAAATATGGCGTTCTGCCCAATTTCTGCAGTTCATGTGGAAAAAATCTCGATGTTTTAAAAGAGACACGACAGAAACCGATTACACCCCTATCAACGGACGTTACATGTGTTCTTATAGTCTAGCTAGACAGCGATAACATAGTTAGAACATGGTTGCCACCCACGAGTTGGGTTGCTTATATGGTGCATTTGGGAGTTCACTTTATTTTCGCATTCGCATAATTACCAACATGTTCGACAGGCCTTTGCAGCATTTCACCACATTTTCAAAGAGAAATGATTATAAACCTGTGTTCAACCAAACAGAAATTAAGTCTTGTTTTCTATGTTCTATTGTGAATAACATATGGGTTTATGACATTTGCAAATGTCTGTTCTTATTTACATTTTACACAGCGTCCCAACTCAGTTTTCTCAGGAGGGTGGCTGGCCTCTTCCTTAGGGATAGGGTGAGAAGCTCGGCTATCCGAGAGTAACTCAGAGTAGAGACGCTGCTCCTTTGCGTTGAAAGGAGTCAGTTGAGGTGGTTTGGGCACCTGGCAAGGATGCCCCCTGGGCGCCTCCCTTGGGAGGTATTCCAGGAACAACCAACTGGGAGGAGACCTCGGGGAAGACCCAGGACTAGGTGGAAAGACCATATTTCCACACTGACCTGGGAATGCCTCGGGATCCCCCAGTCAGAGCTGGTTAATGTTGCTCAGGAAGAGGAAGTTTGGGGTTCCTTGCTGGAGCTGCTACCCCCGCGACCCGATTACGGATAAGCGGTTGAGGATGGATGTATGGATGGACAGCGTCCCAACTTTTTTTTTTGGATTTGAGGTTGTAGTTTAATGCACAAACTTCTATATTGAAGCTGTGGGCTGCGTCCAAAACCGCATACTTGTGTGTGTATTTCACCTAATATAGCAAATAAGTACACGGATTCGGACGCAGTCGTGCTCTCTTGTTTGCCGTAAAACGGTTGAGCACTGCCGTGTGTGTACGTGTCCTGTCACAAAATGTGGTGAAAACACCCTCACGACGTTAATAGTGTGATTAAGGTGTGTACATGTCTATAATACATGTTGATAATGTGATTAAAATAGGAATACTCCACACGTCTTAATTCCATTTGTGTTTACTTTGAGTATGACTTTAGCCGGACTTTTTTATTTTAATTTTTTATTGATTAAGGTCATCAATAATCGCTGTTTACATGCTAGATTCTTAATCAGAGTATTGTCTTAATCGGGTTAATATCGGATTATTGTTGTCCATGTAAACGTACTGAGTCATGTACACACTTTAATCACAACATTAATGTCGTGTGGGAGTTTTCGCCACATTTTGCGACAGGACACACAAGGCGGTGGTCAGTCGTTTGGCGGCAAACAAGAGAGCATGGCTGTGTTCGAAACCATGTACTTTCCTACTATATATAGTACAGTAGGTAAGTATGCGGTTTCGGATGCAGCCGACAGTTTCAAGCACTTGTCTATTTGCACGTATAGCATGACATTTAACTGCACCTGGAGCTGCCATAAATTATTATTTTTTTTTATTTTCAAAACACCCAAAACTGTATGTTATGTGAAATTCTGCAGGGAATGTCGGACAGTGTGGCGTGAGGACCTAATGATGTGTGCCCTTAATCCCTCTATGTTTGCTTATTCAGAATAAGGTCAATAATTAGATAATTGCTAATAATGTGATAATTGAATCACATGTACATGAATCATAAATAAATGAATCTTATGTAAACATTTATGTAAACATCAAAACATTCCTGGGCGGGGTGGGAGGGCTGTTATTGGGTAAAAAAAAAAAATCTTGATTCTGTATTGATATATTTTGTTGTACTCTGAAAAGTGTATAAGAATCAATAAAAAATTATAAATCCAAAAAAAAAAATATATTAGATAATTGCTGTCCATGTAAATGTAGTCATTATTGCTTTATTTCACTAAATTACTTACTGTTTATATTTATGTGAATATTACATTTTCTACAAGCCTGTGCATAAAACAACCCAAACTCTGACTGCTTTGATAGATTTAAAGATGGAAGTGCCACTTTGCAGTTTTTGACAGCACTTCAGCACTTTGCATCCTAGTGTTTTGGGTTCTTATCTCTCCCAGACTGAGAAGTTGTTGACATCGACCAATTTGGAAAATCTCTTCAAAGCAGAACTCAGCCCAGTAGGTAGTAACTAGAGGCAAAAAGAATCCAAGACACTTTACTTTTGGTCAGACTATATCCTCGACTGTGAAGGTTTGTTATTTGTAGTTTAACAAATGTTCTGTTTTTGGTTAACTTCAGAAAACTTTAAAGAAATAGTTCACACAAAAATTTAAATTGTCAATTACTCAAGTTGTTCTAAACCTGTAGGACTGACTTTCATCTGTAAAACACAAATGCAGCTCTCTCCTGTTTATACAATGGCAGTGGATTGTAACTACCTGTCAAGCTTCAACAAGGACAGAAATATATCATAAAAGTATTCCATGCAACTCTTCCTAATGTTCTGCAGGTGTATAATTGGTTTTGGTGATAAAAAAAAGTACACCCCTCACATGTGTAAATATTTGATTATATCTTTTTATGTGACAACACTGAAGAAATTACACTTTGCTACAATGTAAATTAGTGAGTGTACAGCTTGTATAACAGTGTGAATTTGC
>JAFFST010045898.1:13658-27729 GCA_022414735.1 Noturus placidus | reverse complement strand
CCGTTAAAACCCGGAAGCGGAAACGGGCTTTTGGAAGCGCAGGTCATTACTATAAATCGTGTTTTTTTTTTTCACCTGCCACTAGGGGTTGCTAAACCGAGAGCACGGATTGCTAAACCGTGAGCACGGATTGCTAAGCCGTGAGCACGGATTGCTAAGCCGTGAGCACGGATTGCTAAACCGAGAGCACGGATTGCTAAGCCGTGAGCACGGTTTGCTAAACCGAGAGCACGGATTGCTAAGCCGTGAACACTGATTGCTAAACTGAGAGCACGGATTGCTAAGCCGTGAACACGGATTGCTAAACCGAGAGCACGGATTGCTAAACTGAGAGCACGGATTACACATGGCTTTTTTTTTAACCTGGCACTAGGGGGGCTCCATAAGAAGAGAACAAAAAAAAAGGAAGTGTGGAAAGCAGCATATTTTTTCAATGTATCACCAGTACAACGTGAAGCTTTGTGAAGATTTGTTTACGAGCAGTCACACCATGACATCAGTAAAGCATCGAAACGCTGGTGTGCTTGTGCTGGTTGTATAACGATAGAGAAGAAAAGCTCGTCCTGTCCTGAGGTGCATGAGAGATCTCAGAATAACATTTCAGCATTTCTCTTTGGACTCGCATCCTGGAACAAACCGATATCACGAGAGTCATCTATGTAGATGTTTCGAAATGTTCTTCTCGCATACTGTTTAAAGGATCTCCTCGAGAGGATGTCACACGCTCGATGAAACACGTAACACACGCAGATTATAAGGAGAAAATAAGGCAGAGAAATTCTCACGGGTCCTCTTCAGAGATGGCTCGCAGCATGATTTATAAACTGTGGAACAATCTGATACATTGCCCCATTCACGCATGTGGGAAATATTGGACATGGGGGGAGGGGTTAATCATGTTTTGGAGCTGTGAAAGAACATGACTCACTTTTATAACATGTTCTTGTGCAATGATAACTATCTTATCTGTCATGAACACCCCCTTTGGCATGTGCAGTAGTTTCCATGGCGATTAGCGGCATGTGCCTTTGTTTTTGTTTTGGTCCTATATCCGTATTTCTCATGTTATTTGAATTTGTGCCCTCATTATCCGTTACCTGCTTCTAGTTTCTCTATTAATGTGTGTATTTATGCCCACAGTGTTACTTTGTGACTTTATGAATGTTGCTTTTTTGCTAAGACTAATTTTCCTAGCTTCCAAGTACATGTTTGGTGTTTACGGTGCAATGCCCTAGTCTAGAGTTGGGACAATGATGGACATTAAGGGCCTTAAATGAATTGGTGCCTTAAATGCCGTCGTGATGGTGACGTCAGCGCTCCTGCAGATAGCACCAGTTAACACCCGCTATGTGACGGGACATTTACATTAAATTACATTTATTCATTTAGCAGACGCTTTTATCCAAAGCGACTTACAAATGAGACACACTCACACACCAATGGGAGCAGAGCTGCATGCAAGGTGCTAGCTTGCCATCGGGGGCAACTTAGGGTTCAGTGTCTTGCCCAAGGACACTTCGGCATGGGATCACCCGGGCCGGGATTCCAACCACCAACCCTACGATTAGTGGATTAGTGGACAACCCGCTCTACCCACTGAGCCCGGGACAATCATGACTCTCTGCCTTTCTATATACACCGCATGTTACAGAAGCCTGTCTAAGGGATCGAGTCTACATGCACACAAGATGGCCGCTATAGTCATTCAGAGCGTGCTCAAAAATCACACAAAGCATCTGGATGATGGTATGTCAACATAAATACTGCGGCTGCATAACACCATGTGAAAGTACAGCTGAAAGGTCAGTTTTGAGTACCAGTCTTCTGTTTATTTCGTGATTAGTAAATACTTTTAAATGAGTTTTCACAACAATCACAGCAACAGCGGAAAGTTTTAAGGAGAAACAACAGAGCTGAGTGTGTTTAACATCACTGTTGATGAAACTGCTAAATGTTGCCATTCGACTTGGATTGGATTCGGCTCTGACGTGCCAAATGCCTAGTGGTTGTCGCTTTTAATCCTCTTAATGTACATAAGATACACAGGCGGGTATGAGAACAATGCCGTACAGTCATTTGTTAATTAATGATCATTAATCATCTAGTGGTTGTTGTTTTTAATACTCCGGTTGTACCCGGCGAATGTGTGAACAATGCCGTCCTGTCATTCGTCAAGCAGAACACCGGTCTAAGAAAGCTGCAGCGATATGATACAGGACTGATGTAAATCACGGTGGGAAAACAGCGCCATGTGACTTCCCTCGCTCCAAAAGCCACCAAGAAGCCAAGGAGTTCCCAACGGATAGTGTGAAGGTAAAAGAAAGTTGATTTTGGTTTTTATATGAAGTCTGTTTTGTTGAACTCGTCCACTAAAGGAGACCTGAGAGCAGAACTGTATGTGGTGATTGCAGTCCCAAGGCCATCACAGCAACCGTAGTCCCAGCATCCACAGCGAGAACGTCCATGTGGAATTAAGGTCCAAAACCATTTCCAAGCGGTACCATCCTCAGCAAGCTCCAGGCTGTACTGCTTGGGGTCGTCCTCGGTGGCAGAACGTAGCCTCCAGTTGATGAGAGATCCATCCATCAGGATGGATCAGGCAGGTCCAGAGAACAGAAACGGTCAGGTTCACTGGCATCTTCATAATATCATGTGTAGCTGGACAGATTAGACCAATATTAGCCTGAATACCAAGCAATCAGAGATCCAGTTTTCCTGAGGCTTTAAAGTCACTAGCAATCACATAAAGGGAATTTAAAGTCTTTCCTCTGGAAAAGTTAACAGTTCTTCTTTCAAGCTCTGCATTCCTTTAATATTGGATACAATGCTGGATTAACACTGTGTATGGAATGGTATATTTTAGATATATTTTGCATGTACTTTGCATTAAAAGGTTATTTCAGTGACTAATATGAAAAATAAGTAGGGGGCACAGACCGGGTCACAGCTCCCGAGTTCCGGGTTAGATCCTGAGCTCAGGTTATTGTCTGTGTGGAGTATCACATGTTCTCGCATGTTCTTCCTACTTCCCCAAAACATGCGGTGGATAGGTGACATTAAATTGACCCCTAAATAAACAGACCAGACAAATCTGCTAATACAAGCCCCTGGATTACTCAGAGTCCCGTGTGGTATAAACACATTTTAATTTAAAAAGGCAATGTTTCAATTTAAATTAAGGGTTTAATAAGCGGTTATTTGGAAAGTACCAGAGAGAATCAAAAGTCCAGGGTGTGAAGTCAGACCTGATACAGCTCCACTCACTTGTGTGGGGTCAAACCACAAGTAAAGGGGGTGGAGTCAGACCTGATACAGCTCCTGTTACTTGGGTGGGGTTAAACCATAAGTCCTGGGGGTGGAGTCAGACCTGATACAGCTCCTTTTACCTGTGTGGGGTCAAACCACAAGTCCTGAGGGTGGAGTCAGACCTGATACAACTCCTCTTACCTGGGTGGGGTCAAACCATAAGTCCAGGGGGTGGAGTCAGACCTGATACAGCTCGTCTTACCTGGGTGGGGTCAAACCATAAGTCCAGGGGTGGAGTCAGACCTGATACAACTCCTCTTACCTGGGTGGGGTCAAACCACAAGTCCTGGGGGTGGAGTCAGACCTGATACAACTCCTCTTACCTGGGTAGGGTCAAACCACAAATCCAGGGGGTGGAGTCAGACCTGATATAACTCCTCTTACCTGTGTGGGGACAAAGCACAAGTCCTGGGGGTGGAGTCAGACCTGATACAACTCCTCTTACCTGTGTGGGGACAAAGCACAAGTCCTGGGGGTGGAGTCAGACCTGATACAACTCCTCTTACCTGGGTGGGGTCAAAACAAAAGTCCAAGAGGTGGAGTTGGACCTGATAATAATAATAATAATAATAATAATAATAATTTAATTAATAATTAACCAATTTGTATAGCACTTTTTACAATGGACATTGTCTCAAAGCAGCTTTACAGAAATATCATTTTACATTTACATTTTTACAAGCGACTTACAAAGTAGAGCACACTCACACACCAATGGTAGCACAGCTGCATGCAAGGTGCTAGCTTGCCATCGGGGGCAACTTAGGGTTCAGTGTCTTGCCCAAGGACACTTCGGCATGGGATCACCCGGGCCGGGATTCGAACCGCCAACCCCACGATTAGTGGATTAGTGGACAACCCGCTCTACCCACTGAGACACAGCGGCCCTATACAACTCCTCTTACCTGGGTGGGGTAAAAACAAAAGTCCAAGAGGTGGAGTTGGACCTGATACAGCTCCTACTTGGGCAAAGTAAAAAAAAATAATCAGGTGGTAGAGTTGTAACCAATCCAGCTCCTCCTACCTGGGAAAAGAAGATCGAAACCAGCTCCTCCATCCTGCGCAGAGTCGGACCAAAAGTCCAGGGGTGAAGTCTACTCATTCTGTTTCAGGCTGAATCGATGTGTTTGATGTTTTGCATTTTAGGATTAGGGGTTAGGGTTTAAGCTTAAAGGAGGAGTTTCACCAGGTGCTGTTCCACCCCCTGGCATTTAGGTTCTGAGGTTTATCTCAGCCTCTATTCATCCAGCCTCTCAGAATTACTCTTAAGAATTGCATTAGAACTGCACAGGCTCACAGATGTTAATCAGACCCAGCAGGTACACAATCAACAGCTGAGGCTACGTTCAGACTGCAAGTCCTCAATTCGGAATATTCTGTAAAAAAAAATGTTCTTGTTGCTCACATTATCTCAGGGCTAGTAGAACTGTCATTCCATATAAATTATAGAGGAAAAAGAAATGAGTAAAGTAATAGACAAAGAGTTAAAAATAAAAGTTTAAAAGCAGTACCAAATCCAAAAACAACCCTAATTCCTAAAAAGTTGGGACGCTGTTTAAATTGCAAATAAAAATGCAATGATTTGATTCATAGACAGACAAAGAGAGTTTCACCCAAAGTGAGAATGGTAGAGAGACGGGGAGAGGGGCTGAGAGATTGGGCGAGGGGCTGAGAGATTGGGGGGGCTGAGAGAGAAAGAGACAGACACTGATGGATGGATGGATGGATGGATGGATGGATGGATGGAAAGTGAGAGACAGATAGACAGAGAGAGAGATTCACACAGAGTGAGACAAAGAGACGAAGAGAGACAGAAGGATGAATGGATGGATGAAGAGTGAGAAAGACAGAGTTTTCAGAGTTTGAGAGAGAGAGAGAGAGAGAGAGAGAGAGATTCACAGAGTGAGATTGGTATAGACAGAGAAAGGCAGCAATAGAGACAGACAATAAATGGATGGATGGATGGATAGAGAGTGAGAGAAAGGTAGACAGAGAGAGAGAGATTCACACAGAGTAAGATACATAGAGACAAAAAGAGAGATAGAGAGAGTATTCTGTTTATTATAATTTCATCTGTGAAAGCTTGTTATTCCCTCATGCTTGTTCATGTGCTTACGTTCTTTTAGGTTCCATCAGTTACTCCGACATGCACGCAGACATGTTTATTATTTCCTGCTAAAGTAAACGTGTTAATGTTGTGAGATGTTGTAAATCCCAACAGTGTTGTTTTATTGATTTGATTATCCACATGGTCACTACTAGAACCGGACTGTTTCTTCATCCCTGTTTCTATTAAATGCTGCAGACAACATGTCCAGTCACGTCCAGCACCAGAGCCATAACAATAATAATCATTTCTATCTAAACGCTCACTAAACATGTTCATTATTATTCAGAAAGCTTTCATCAAACATCAGTTATGAAAACTCATATTTATGGAGTGTGATCACGGTTTCCATTGGATTGTTTGGAAAACAGATTCGATCTTAATGCAATATTCCTGAGGAAATTCAACAAATATTTTATCCCATTTAGCCTTTAATGATGTGAATAAACTAAACAAACAAATGGACGTATCCGGCACTGAGCCTGTAACAAGGAAATCGCATGAGAAGCTTAAACCCGTTAAACAGAACACACATGTGAGGAAAGGCAGATTTGTGGGAAGCTGTAATATATTCATTTGCATATTCAATTCAAATCAGTTTTATTTGGACAGCGCTTTTAACAGTGGACATTGTCTCAGAGCAGCTTTACAGACCTATATAAACACAGGATAGAGATATTAAGTGTGTGAATTTATTCCTATTGGGCGAGACGGTGGTGAGGAAAAACTCCCTGAGATGATATGAGGATGAAACCTGGAAAGGAACCGGAGTCAGAAGGGAACCCGTCCTCATCTGGGTCACACCGGATAGTGTGAAAGTAAAAGAGAGTTCATTATGGATTATATATGAAGTCTGTTTGTTGAACTCGTCCAGTGTTCACTAAAGTAGACCTGAGAGCAGAACTGTGTGTGATCAGTGATTGGCCGTTGTGAACAATGGTGATCAGTGATTGGCCGTTGTGAACAATGGTGATCAGTGGTTGGCCGTTGTGAACAATGGTGATCAGTGATTGGCCGTTGGGATAAACAATGGTTAGCGCTAGGCCTGATTAAATATACTGGAATACAATGATGATATCCCCAAATCACAAACTCCGTAGTGGCATGTACACCTCCCATCATCCCTACCATTCAGCTTTCTGTTTTAAAATCCAACCAATGAAAGAGGCAAAATTATGATTTAGAGAACTGCTTGCTATTGTTACATTCGAGGATTTATTTGCTGTTAATGTGAGCAACAATGAGTTGAATCTCGGTATAATATACCACAGAGAAGTCCTGAACATAAAGTTATTTCTCACGGGGTGAGACTGTAAGCTATTTAGGATTAGTACAGAATGACCTTCTCCTAACACGTACGTCAGCACTGTCCCATTGTAGCATGTTTATATATCACACGTTTCTGTGTGGACTGTCGAGCGCATTGTTGAAGAGACTCTTTTGTGAGACTGTCACAGTCATAGATTAATCTATACTTAAATGTTTAGAAAGTATTGTTTGGATACTGGTTATTGGATAGCACTGTGCGCTTCAGGATGTTCACAGGATATCCACATCCCCACACAAACATACACACAGATGAGCAATACCGCGATAACACGAGTGTGTGAACTCGAAACCCGATTATGAAGATATTATCGGATCCCATGTGTCGTTATTTTTCCAAGGAAAATATGGTAAAAACATTCAAAACAAAACCTGAGGTAATAACAATTAGCTGATAATCTTGCAGGAAATGTGTATAAACACTAACCTCATCTCTGAACCCTGACTTTTTTGGGGGGGACCTGGGATTAACCAAATTGGCTCGAAACTGATACTGTAGGTTCCAAAGTCTAAATGTAAAATGTAACATAAGAACTTTCTGGAGCTTTGTGAATAGAAACGACTCCTAATCCTGATAGGTTGGATGTTGGTGGTCTGTGTTACTGATGCTCTCCAATACTCAACCAATCACTGATCATCATTGTTCCCAACGGCCAATCACTGCTATGTTCCACCCTAACATCTTCTCTTGACAGCATCTGGCCCCTAACCTCCAGACCTGCTCACCCTCTATATCACCCTCTAGCCCTTGGCTCTCAGAAGCTCTGCGTAACAACCGGGCCAAACTAAGAGCATCTGAAAGGAAATGGTGCAACCCAACTGACCTAACCAATTACCAGACACTTCTCTACTCTTTTTCCAACAGCATCTCCACTGCTAAAGCCACATACTACCAAGAAAGGATTGGTAGTTCTCCCAACACTCGCACTCTTTTCAAAAGCTTTTCCTCTCTTCTCTGCCCCCCCCCTCCCCCTTCCCCTACCTCTCTCTTTGCACATAACTTTGCCACTTTCTTTTCCAACAAGGTCACATCAATCAAGAACTAGTTCTCAACCCCTGACATGCATAGACCAGCTCCTCCTCCATGTAACTCCCAACTGACTTCCTTCTCTCCCCTCACAGAGTCTCTAAACTCCTCCTCTCTAACCATCCCAAAACCTATCCTCTTGACCCTATCCCTTCTCACCTTCTTCTGTTCATCTCTCCCACACTGTTACCTGCACTCACACACATCCCTCTCTACTGGTACATACCCTACCTCATTCAAGCAGGCCCGGGTTACCCCACTGCTTAAAAAACCATCACTTAACCCTGCTGTAGTTGACAACTACAGACCTGTTTCCCTCCTCCCTTTTCTTTTCAATACTCTTGAAAGAGCTGTTTTTAATAAACTCTCCAATTTTCTCACACAGAATAATCTCCTGGACACCAAGCAGTCTGGCTTCACCAAACAGTCTGGCTTCAAGAGCAGTCACTCCACTGAGACTGCTCTGCTTTCCGTCACTGAAGCCTTACGACTAGCAAGAGCAGCCTCTAGGTCATCTGTCCTCATCCTGCTTGACCTCTTTGCTGCTTTCGACACTGTGAACCATCAGATCCTCCTGTCAACTCTCTCCAGCCTGGGCATCACTGGAGCGGTTCTGCACTGGGTGGAATCCTATCTCTCTGACAGATCCTTCAAGGTATCATGGAGGGGAGGTATTTCTGAAACTCAGCAACTTACAACTGGTGTTCCACAGGGGTCAGTTCTGGGTCCACTTCTCTTTTCTATCTACACTACATCTCTAGGTGATGGAGTCTCACGGCTAAATGAATAAATGTAAATGTACTCTGGGTAACTGATCAGAAGGTTGGGGTTCAAGCCAAAGCACTGCCATGCTTCCACTGTTGGACCTTTGAGCAAGGCCCTTAACACTATGCTCCAGGGGGCACTGTATCATGGCTGACCCTGCACTCTGACCCCAACTTTCTGACATGCTGGGGTATGTGAAGAAAATAATTTCACTGTGCATATGTACATGTGACCAATAAAGACTCATTATTAATAATCACTGACCCCTCTTTTAAACACTGAAATGCCACTGCCCAGAGTATCCCTGCTTTTTTTATTCATGAGTCAGTCAGCGATTAGACCGACTGCATTGCACAAGCACAGCTGGGCTATATTGACTCAAAAATGCTTTTCTAATCCGCTCTGTTGCATGTTTAAGCGATTAAAGCCATCAGCCAACAAAGGAATTGTGCCCAAATCAGGCAAGACATGTTTGGATTCTGAAGTTTATTGTTTTTTAGTTTTGTTCTGGAGATATGAGTCGAATATACAGCAGCTGAAATCATACAGCTTCTAGTTT
Source organism: Noturus placidus (assembly GCA_022414735.1). Taxonomy (NCBI): domain Eukaryota; kingdom Metazoa; phylum Chordata; class Actinopteri; order Siluriformes; family Ictaluridae; genus Noturus; species Noturus placidus. Next base: position 18,639 of record JAFFST010045898.1, on the reverse strand, counting down.
ACCAAGGAATCTGCCTCATAAGAGTCTGCTGCATAACTCTATTGAAGCTTAATCACACATCAGGAGATCTGACTGAGAAAAGCTCTGGTCCAGAATTTCGAAGCGGAATTGCATTTTTGGAGCGAAACGACGTACGAGTGTCTTCGTTCAATGCTAAACCCGAGGTCATAACGCTAACCTCAAAGCGCCAGAACATTTGGACCAAAACAAAAATGCAGATGGAAATCACGACGTGTAAAAATCGATGTTGTGGAATGCCTGTGAAAGAAGTTAGTTCCTGTTAAAGACGGTATAAACAGAAGACTCCTCACTAACCTCTCCTGAGATTGTTCTCTCTATTGAATATGACACACACACACACACACACACACACACACACACACACACACACTGCAGCTTGGCGTGTTACCAGTATCGGAGTTTAAAAGTTACAGCTTTACCTCTGACAGAGCACTGAAACTGGAGACTCCTTCCATAGACGTTAAACAAACAGCTCCTTGAAGGAAACTTCACCGTATCAACAGCTCTAACGTACTAAAACTAAAACAAGCAAATTAATATAAACCTGTGAATTTCTGCCGCGGTTATAGAAAATGAATCAACACCTTCCAACCGATCATTCTTCGTATACCCACAATACACGTGTAATTAGCATGAAATCTGTGAGACATGAGAAAATTGTCAAATGTTAATTAAATAATATACTTTTAAATCATGTTTTAGGAAACTTGAGTGAACATTTTCAACTTCATATACGTAAATGTGATGTTCCTAATGAGAACACACAGTATTTTAATGTCAAATAAATGAATAAATAAATAAATAAATAAATAAATACTATTATCAAATTATTTAACTTTTACTTGTTTTTCAAAAAAAGAATTCCCAATAATTAACATCAAAGAAATGTTCATTAAATTATATAAACAGTGGCATAAATGTTTATATTTTTATTGTAGATTTTTCATATATAAAACACAACACATATTCAAGTATACTGTATCTGTGCATTATTATTAGTAGAAGTATTTTTGAGGGGGGGGGGGGTTAGCTTGTATACAGAAATAATCCAATATTTCCAACATGACAGACAGACAGACAGACAGACAGACAGACTGCCACTGCGTAAAGATAGACAGACAGATAAACAGACAGACAGATAAACAGACAGACAGATAAACAGACAGACAGACAGACAGACAGACAGACAAAGATAGACAGACAGACAGACAGACAGATATCCACTGTGTACAGACAGACAGACAGACAGACAGACAGATATCCACTGTGTACAGACAGACAGACAGACAGACAGACAGACAGACAGACAGACAGATAGATAGATAGATAGATAGATACTGTGTAAAGACAGACAGACAGACAGACAGATAGATAGACAGACTGATAGATAGTCACAGACAGACAGACAGATAAATAAACAGACAGACAGACAGACAGACAGACAGACAGACAGATAGATAGATAGCCACTGTGTAAAGATAGACAGACAGACAGACAGACAGACAGACAGATAGATAGATAGATAGATACTGTGTAAAGACAGACATACAGACATACAGACAGACAGACAGACAGACAGACAGATAGATAGATAGATAGCCACTGTGTAAAGACAGACAGACAGACAGACAGACAGACAGACAGACAGATAGATAGATAGCCACTGTGTAAAGATAGACAGACAGACAGACAGACAGACAGACAGACAGATAGCCACTGTGTAAAGACAGACAGACAGACAGACAGATAGATAGCCACTGTGTAAAGACAGACAGACAGACAGACAGACAGACAGACAGATAGATAGATAGATAGATAGACACTGTGTAAAGACAGACAGACAGACAGACAGACAGATAGCCACTGTGTAAAGACAGACAGACAGACAGACAGATAGATGGATAGATGGATAGATGGATAGACAGACAGACAGACAGAGGAAGGAGAGAAGGGTGTAACTCTGAGTTAAAGTAAAGCGGAAGTGAGGATGTGGACAGCGCACAGAAGTTGGGATAATGTGGAACCACCAAGTGTTCAGATTTCCTTCATCTACGGTTCTCTCTCCAGCACACATCTCACTGCTAAGATGCTCGTGGAACCGGAAATCGCTTCATTTCCCCCACAGTATAAAAAAAAAAGGAAAAAGGAAATGGGGGAGTGACGCGGCGCGCATCAGGGATCTGGAATCGCGCGGGTTCACGAGTCCCGGCACTGAACTGAGACTCAGATCATTCTCACTGCTGCACTTTTCCTCTTCTACAGCGGGAAGGAGGGATGATCATGTCTTGCAAGCATGACTCCCGAAAATGACTCGTGCGCGCTCTTTAACGGCACCGGGTGTAACGGGACCGGAGCGAACCACCCGCCCGTGCGCCTCTCTCGCGCGCTGCCTTTGGGACTGGTCCTGGGAGCGTTTATCGTGTTCGCGGCGGTTGGAAACGCGCTGGTCGTGGCCTCAGTGCTGCGCGACAGACGCCTGCGCGCGCCGACACACTGGCTGATCGCGAACCTGGCGGCAGCGGACCTGCTGCTGAGCGCCGCCGTGCTGCCGGTGTCCGCGGCGCACGAGATCCTCGACCGCTGGGCTTTCGGGAGCGTCTTCTGTGACGTGTGGGCCGCGCTGGACGTGCTGTGCTGCACGGCATCCATCCTGAGCCTGTGCGTCATCTCGGTGGACCGGTACGTCGGCGTGAGCCGCCCGCTGGCTTATTCGAGCATCGTGACGCACCGCCGCGCGGTGCTCGCCGCGCTCTCGGTATGGCTCGTCTCCGTGCTCATCTCCGTCGGACCGCTGCTGGGATGGAAGCAGGCGCGCTCACCGGACGACACCGCATGCGACATCACCGAGGAGCCCTACTACGCGCTCTTCTCCTCGCTCGTGTCCTTCTACATCCCGCTGGCCGTCATCCTCGCCATGTACTGCCGCGTCTACATTGTGGCTAAACGCACGAGTCGCAGTTTGGAGCTGGGCGTCCGGAAGGAGAGAATAAACTCCACGGAAGTCACGCTGAGGATCCATCAGGGCTCCAGGACGCGCGAGGAACCGGCGCAGGAGCAGCATCAATACAACCATCATCCTCATCCTCATCCTCATCATCCTCATCCTCAGCGGAGCTCGCTCACGGTGTTGAAATTCTCTCGGGAAAAAAAAGCAGCCAAAACAGTCGGAGTTCTGGTCGGAGCGTTCAGCGCGTGCTGGCTGCCCTTCTTCATCACCTTACCCATCGGTATGCCATTGATCATAATAATAATAATAATACATTTACATTTATTCATTTAGCAGACGCTTTTATCCAAAGCGCCTTACTAATGAGACACACTCACACACCAATGGTAGCAGAGCTGCATGCAAGGTGCTAGCTTGCCATCGGGGGCAACTTAGGGTTCAGTGTCTTGCCCAAGGACACTTCGGCATGGGATCACCCGGGCCGGGATTCCAACCACCAACCCTACGATTAGTGGATTAGTGGACAACCCGCTCTACCCACTGAGCTACAGCCGCCCTGTGTATTATATAATAATAATAATAATAATAATAATAATAATAGGCGTGGTAAGTTTAGTTACATTGCATCATTAATACACAAAGCGCTTGACATGCTGGAACTAATACTTGAGCACGTGGGGATGTATCTGAGATCACATCTAAATGTGTCCTCACCTGGTTCTCTCTGGGCCCACGCTATCGGAACCGAGCCGCATTGTGGTTCTAACTGATATTTCATTATTATTATTATTATTATTATTATTATTATTATTATTATTCAGTTCTTCACAGGTTCTTTTACAGGTTCTTAGCTTCCAAATAGAATTTTACGTGGAACTCCGTTTGATAAGGAAACACTGCTAAGGGTTCTTTAAGGGTTCTCCGAGAGTTAAACCCACAAATCCTAGATTCAACTTTTTTAGTCTTTTTATATATATGTGTGTGTGTGTGTGTGTGTGTGTGTGTGTGTCTTCCTCAAGGGTTCTAGGTGTTGTTAAAGGTTCTTATTTTCCTTATAAGTGAACTGCCTTTTGATAAGGACCAGGCTCCCAGGTTCCCCCAGGTTGTGGACCAGGTTGTGGACCAGGCTCCCAGGTTGTGGTCCAGGTTCCCAGGTTGTGGACCAGGCTCCCAGGTTGTGGACCAGGCTCCCAGGTTGTGGTCCAGGCTCTCAGGTTGTGGACCAGGCTCTCAGGTTGTGGTCCAGGTTCCCAGGTTGTGGACCAGGCTCCCAGGTTGTGGACCAGGCTCCCAGGTTGTGGACCAGGCTCTCAGGTTGTGGACCAGGCTCTCAGGTTGTGGTCCTGGAGAAAACACCTTGTTTTGCACATTTGAGTGTTTTTTTCCTGTGTGAACACACCCAATTCAACGCAGGAAGTGAGGTTGTTTAGTAGGTGACTCATGGAATCAGCGGTGCTATAGCAGGAACATGTGTGAGATACGGGTGCTTCAGGATCAGGGTCGGGGCCCGGTATAAAAAAGCATCACCCAGTTGTGGTTCTTCGTAAGGGTTCTTCTTTTTGTTCATGTAGGGACGGAGTAGGACGTTAGGACCCTGAAGAAATCCAGCGACTCGCATGATTAATGAGTCACATGTGATCTTTAACAGCTTCGTACCATTTCATCGTGGTGGTTAACACTTTCCTACATTACCCACAATGCCGTTCGACTACTTGTTGACGCCAGAGGAATTCATCCCTCATTTCATCTCTATCCAAAGAGAGCAATGCAGCGGCACTTTACGGCAGTCCGTCAGGACTTCGTGATCGTTGCGGCTAAAATAAACGCTTTATTTCGCTGCGGCTTTTTAATAAATTTGCGGCGATTTTTGTGCGCGTGTTTTGCGTGAAAGTCCTTGACTTGGCGAAATCGCAATCGCACGAAATTGTTTGGTGGTAAACGACACCCTTTAACTGTACTCATGGTCAAATGCGCGTCATCATGACGTCTCATGGCTCAAATCTGCGGAAAATC
>JAFFST010045893.1:60987-77834 GCA_022414735.1 Noturus placidus | reverse complement strand
TAGATATATATGTGTGTGTGTGTGTGTGTGTGTGTGTGTGTGTGTGTGTGTGTGTGTGTGTGTGTGTGTGTGTGTGTGTGTATGTGTGTGTATGTGTGTGTGTGTGTGTGTATGTGTATGTTTATGTGTGTGTTTATGTGTGTGTTTATGTGTGTGTGTTTATGTGTGTGTGTTTATGTGTGTGTGTATGTGTGCGCGTGTATGTATGTGTGTGTGTATGTGTGTGTGTATGTGTGTGTGTATGTGTGTGTGTGTGTATGTGTGTGTTTATGTGTATGTGTGTATGTATGTGTAAGAAACTAAGATTGAATATTTTTTTATTTACAGTCTACAAAAAATAAATTGACACTAAAAAGAAAATTGAAAAAATCAGTAAAAGATCAACAGTTTTAATGATTAAATCTTTATATCTAAATCAGCTGCATCCGTTTAGTTCAGTTAATAATAATCAGCCCGGTGTCTGGTGTTAAATATTTCACTGCTCGGTGTCTCGCTCTTTACAGATCTGCTGTGGACCGCTCCTGAACACTTGCGTACTCCGCACCCTGGACAGTTTGGTACTTATGCGGGTGACGTGTACAGCTTCTCCATCATCATACAGGAGGTGGTGCTGAGAGGGCCTCCATTCTTCATGCTCCAAATGCCTGCTGAGGGTGAGCCGTAAACTCATCAGCATGAAGAAATACTCACACACGAATGCTAATGCGGCTAATAATGAAAATAAAAACCCAAATGGGGCGCAGTGCGATAATCAGAATTACATTTATATTTATTTACATGGAAGATCATTTTATTCAGAGCAACTTAACCTGAAAGACTTCAGACGAGTAAAGAGGACCTGTTTTATTATATGATGAAAAAGTGAGTCTCTGGATTCATGTGATCAGTTTTAGTGGAATAGAATATCATTATCAAGTTCACGAGCAGATCTTCTGAGGTTTTACTGAACTGTTCATTCATACTTGTTATGGAAAGTTTTATCCAAACAGGTTTACTTTGATCTATAGAAATCATCCAGAAGATTAAGAAACCCCCTCCACTGTGCAGGCCAGTGGTTTCTCCTGACTACGCTCCTATGGAATGCATTCAGCTCATCAAGCAGTGCTGGAACGAACAGCCAGATCGACGACCTGCCTTTGATGAGATCTTCGAACAGGTGGCGCTCTCCTTAGCTCAGATCAAATAGCAATCAGGAGAATCCTTACATTCATTTCTAATTCATCCATAGCATCAGCTGTGGAAAATAACTGAGACGTTGTTCCTCAACGTGAAAATATTTCAAAGATTAAAAGTAAATAAAAGAAATAAATAAATGGCGCACTTATATAGCGTTTTTATCGAAAGCGCGTTATACTGTGTCTCATTCACCCATTCACACACACACTCACACACACACTCACACACACACACACACACTCTCACACACACACACACACACACACTCAAGAAGTATTCAGCCAAAAATATACTCAAGTTAAAGTAAGTATTAAAAGTCAAAATAAATGCTTTTATCTGGTGAAATGAAGTTAATATCATGCTTTCAGGCGAACTTTTATTACTTATTACTGAAACTGTTAGATCATTATAGTTTTAAAGCAACAATGGCTTTTCATATGAAATCATCACTCAGTCTCTAAGTTTGCTGCTCGTATACATGACTAGCGCTACGTAGTTTACTAATAAATGAATCGGAAGTTAAATATCCTGTAAATAATCGATATTTACCATTAGCTAGAATTGAACTTGCTGCCTAGCCAACTATGTTAGTTACAGGACTTAATGCTAGTGTAACCTCGCGTTAGCAAAGAAAACTAGCTAACCTCATTATAAAGAGCTAGTTAATGTTCGCAGATTAGTGAAACTTTCCTCAATATGCTTTTAGATGGAGTTCATGGCTTCTAGGGAGGTAAAGGAGACGCCTCGTTTTATACGAGTCTTCGTTTACTCCAGTGTACTGAAATATTTGACTGAGGTAGGGTCCGGAGCGCTCATCCTCACCTTCTACACCGCAGTGCGGTGGATTATCCGTCTTCAGACGCGCAGCGATAGCTACAGCGCTAACTACACTGTGTAGTGTGAGAAGATCGAGCAGATGATGAATTGATTCATGAGTCGTGATCATTTTATTCTACTTTGGACGCTAAACTGATCCCACGTGCTTGATGTTTGGTATGCAGTCAATGGCTGGATGACAGATTAAGACAACTTTGTGACATGAAACAAGTCCTTTAAGGTCTAAATAAAAATGCAAGGTGTAAAATAAGGAAAATCTCTATTTGCTTTCAGTTATTATTCAATGTTTTTTTCCCAGTGTCAGTCCTGTGAAAGAAACTTTTGATTTGGCCTCAGTTTAGAAACATTAACAAGGGGAAGAAGACGAACATCATAGACTCCATGTTGCGAATGTTGGAGCAGTATTCGTCCAACCTTGAGGAGCTCATACGTGAGAGGACAGAAGAGCTGGAGATTGAAAAGCAGAAAACAGAAAAACTGCTCACACAGATGCTCCCCCCGTGAGCGTTACACTCTCATTTCACACACAAACCCTCAAAACACACCTATTAGACATACAAACAACTTTCAGTGTCGTTCCCAGATAACGAACGTGTTGTTTCCCAGATCTGTAGCTGAGGCTCTGAAAGTCGGCGGCACTGTGGAACCCGAGTACTTCGATAACGTGACGTTGTACTTCAGCGACATTGTGGGCTTCACCACCATCTCTGCCAACAGTGAGCCCATTGAAGTGGTTGACCTGCTCAATGATCTATACACCTTATTTGATGCGATTATTGGAAACCATGATGTTTACAAGGTAAAATGTTCTTATTATTAAAACATAATTCTATCACAATTAATGTTAAAAACTAAGGGGGATAGAGCATTTTCTGTTGCAGCACCCCGCCTTTGGAATCAATTGCCGCTGGACATCCGCCTTGCACCATCCATTAGCATTTTTAAAAAGAGACTTAAAACATATGTTTTGTCAGGCATTTGGATCAGATTTTGAAAGTTAATGTTGTATGCTGTCTGTTTTTATTTTTTTTTTATCTATTTTCTTTTTAGTCTGTTTATTTTATTCTTTTACTCTGTTCAGTACTTTGGTCAGCTTTGCTGTATGAAATGTGCTTTATAAATAAATTTTACTTACTTACTTATTTACAATGAGGGATTAACCTCATGAACCAAACAATATTAAAATCTGTTATTCCAAAATTCTATCCTAAAATGATCATGAAAATACCTGAAATTCCACATCGTAATTTCCTCTTGAATGAACTGAGTGTGTTTGCAGGTAAGAATAAGCAGCTTCTCCACGGGAGATTACATACGTCTTCTTCTGTAATTAGATTAACTGTATGACATGTACAGTATATATATAGAAACACACTGTTTGTGACCTTTAAAAGAAGTGAAGTGTAAATTAGCTGGGACGGACGCTCACACAAACATAAAGATGTACTGTCACTTCTGTCGTGCTATATACTCTTAAGATCATTTATTTATTACGTACCTAAAAATCGACAACTAACCCTCACCTATGATATTCAGGTTGAAACAATCGGAGATGCGTACATGGTGGCGTCTGGAGTTCCTGTTCCCAACGGCGACAGACACGCCGCCGAGATCACTAACATGGCACTGGACATCCTCAGCGCTATAGGCACCTTTAAGATGAGACATATGCCAGACGTTCCAGTACGCATTCGAATCGGACTGCACACGGGTCAGTGGCATGCAGTGTCCCTCAGTGTCTATATTCAAATATCAAGAACGTGCTTCATAATAACGGTCCAGATACACAACAGAGGGACACTTTCAAACGTTGGAAAAAGGCCCAGTTACAGATATTAAATGATGTAGACACTACATCTGCTATTTTGTGAAATAAACCTGTTCTCCTACATGTCCAGGTCAGGGGACTCCTCTTAACCCAGCACATGCTGCTGTGTGTTGTAGGTCCATGTGTGGCTGGAGTTGTTGGTCTCACCATGCCTCGATATTGTCTGTTTGGGAACACAGTGAACACTGCCTCAAGAATGGAGTCCACTGGCATGCGTGAGTGACTCGATTGTATAAAAAACAACAACATGACAATACAGCAGTGAAAGAGCCATGGTGCCAGTGTTTCACCACAGGGTTTCCTAAGAACAATGCAATATGTGCAAACGGAAATGACAGTTTGTTGTTATTGAGCTGCGCAGATAAATCAAATTTAAAGCCTGCTCTTTGAATTATTGCAGTGGTGCAAGGGTGAATAGAGAGCGTAATAGAGTAAAGGAAGGAAATCAATTAAAAATGGGTTTTCTAGGTCTAGTATTCACAAATTTTGGGTCAGATCAAAAGTGAAATTCAAAATGTAAAATAAATATTATTGCAAAAGCTATAATGTAATGTTAAAATAGAGCAAGATGGTATGCTAGACAAACTGCAAAGTTTAAGTCTAAAACTACAGACACAAAACAGACAGTTTCCTCGAGAGTTTATGAATAGTTGTGTACAGGGAGATATTATAAACCTTTTTTTTTTAGGAAAATATGGACCGCATATTGCAATGTAGTGCAGATTTATAAGTATAATTTTCCAGTGATTAGGCATGTCACTGTTGTCCACAGCGTACCGCATCCATGTCAGTCACACTACTGTTAAGATCCTTCTTGAGCTCAAGGAAGGATACCGGGTCCAGATTCGTGGAAGAACCGAACTAAAGGTAAATATATATATATATATATATACATACACAATAAAGTGTAGCATAGGCCCGTTATTTCTGATTAGCCTGGGTTTTGTTTATGCTCATTTTATCAATACATATGTTTACATTTTATGATTCATTTATTTATGATTCATGTGCATATAATTCAATTACATATGTTTTGTATTATTTTCATAAATCCATACAGAATATATAAGGAAAGAAATTAAAAAAAAAAAAGGAGGAGTGGGGGGGTAAGATGGATAGTATTGACCGTCCACCTCTCCTTAATCTACCTCCAGGGGGCGTACATCCTTGAAGTCGGTAATAAACTGTTGCCATTTTCCCAAAAATGAGTCTCCGCTACCTCTGATGTTATACTTGATTTTTTTCCAGCTTCAAAAAGAACATTAGATTTTTAATCCAGACTGATATAGAGGGGGGTTGTGGAGAGGTCCAAGACAACAATATTCTGCACCGAGCAAGCAACGATGCAAAGGCCACAACACTAGCTTGTTTATGGCTCAGAGGCTGACACTGAGAAGAAACACCAAAGATGGCAATTAGAGGACACACCTCCAAATTGATTCCAAGAATGTCGGACATAGTCCTAAAAAAGGAGTTCCAAAAGTTCTGTAGTTTGGGACAGAGTGCACACATATGACTCAGGTTACACGGAGAGAGTTTACATTTCTCACACATGTCAGGAACATTGGGATATATTTTAGATAGTTTACTCCTAGAGAGATGAGCTCTATGGACCACTTTAAATTGTATGTTTACATTTTAATTACATTTAGTATTTATGTAGCTAACAGTACCGCAGTAACAATGAGCCAAAATCAGAGATTTTCTAGGGAACGAAAATGGAAAAAAATGTTTCATTGGACTTAATCAAAAACATGAAGTAATTCCCTCTATATTGTTCCAGAGTGAAAGCATTATTTTAAAGCTGCTAAACTGTTTAATATTGTTATATTTCCACTCGAGCGTGATTTCAAGACAGCAGCATAACCCTAAACCTAAACATTTCTCCAATAGTCCTAAATTCCTCTCCAGAATTTGCCACTTCCTGTCCGGCTACAGGAAGCTCTGAAAATAGATAAATGAAATAGCTGGCTTCTTGAAGACAGGACAGAAAAATCTGCATAGATGCATAGATCCTATAAATAATTTCTAATCCCTGATCAATATACACTTCACTCCCGGCAGGGTAAAGGGATGGAGGAAACCTACTGGCTTGTGGGTAAAGATGGATTCACTAAACCGCTACCTGTACCCCCTGAGCTCAAGTCCGGGTAGGTTAATTAATCAGAGATCTTTTGGGGTAGCTGTCTTGGTTCCTGGAGGTAATCATTCTGTGATGCTCAGAACAGCTAAATATTTCCACAGGGTTGTGGGTTGTAGGTTAATACACATTAAATGATAAGATTTACCATGTCTGATAATACATTTTACTGGACCTAGCCCAAACCTTATTTTGTTGAGATAGTAGGCCTCCAGGATTGAAGCTGGTTGCCCCTTTCCCTGTCCCTGTATTGTGTTTGGCTTGTTTATCGTGCCTCTTTAATATATCTTTCAGACAAATGGCCCATGGCTTGCAGATGGAGGAAATCGCCCGATTCAAACGGAAAAAAGCCGAGGCCCAGTTAGCGAAGAAGAAATGAGGTAGTGTTACGCATCCAGCGCTGGACCTCGAATCGTCTCAACCCTGTTCCTGACCTAAACTCATTCCATCCATCCATCCATCTTATATACCACTTATCCTCCTCATTTCAGTGTTTATTTTTTATTTCATTTGATTTCTCTGCTGTGTGGTTTAGCCATTATTGTTTCTCAGTTATGCTGTGATACTTACAGGACAACGAAGAGGGTATTCATAAAGAATCTGAGCAAAGCGTTGTTTTACCATCATTCAGTCCAAGAATACACGCTGTCCAATCAAATATTCGTTTTATAAAACACTGTTCCAAACAAAAATGACAAATCAGTGGTGTTTGTCGTGGAGCAGCTGTGATTGACACCTAAGCTATTAACATGAGCACTTTAACTGAGGCTTGCCTTTTTATTAGTCTAGTGTCAGCATAAAAGCTTTACATTATGTGTATTGTCATGCCGTTATGGTGAAGGTTGTCAACAGTGTTTTAAGTTCAGGAGAAAGTCTCTCAGTGATGACAAACCCTGTTCATCTTAATCTGATCCTATTAAGCAGCAAGAGTGCAGCTCAGATCCTTCATGAATGTATCTTTATACAGAATAATGATTTAAACTATAAAGCTTTGACTATGCTTCTTTTATTTCTGGCATCTCCATCAAGTGTATGAATTTGCATACACTTTTCTTGGGGCTTGTGTGATATTGATTTTTTTTCCTGCTTGCAATTTTCCATTAAAAAAAAGCCAGATATACCATTTAATCGTCTAGAGCTGATAGTCTAAAAAACCTACTGAACATTTCAGCATGTCAGGTGTAAGGAGAGTAATAATATTACCAGCTGTGCGGTCGGGAAATGCTTACCAGGCAGAGCCAGGCGGAGTTTGAACGTGTCTCAGTGCAGGAAAGTGAAAAAACTATGACTTTTTAATTATCATCACAATTAACATTTTTATAAAGTGTTAGATTTGACAGTTCGCTGTCGGAATATTTCACCTTTTTAGGTCAAAGATTTCATTTTATTTTTCTCTTTTGGCAGAAAACTGAAAGTGATGTTTTTATCAATTTTCAGTCAAAATTTTTTCAGTGCCATCCCTAATAAACACATGACTCAGGTGAGATGGTGGAAGGGGGCGGGGCTCCAGCTGGTGTCAGTTAATATCGGAGAGTTTGAATAACATATGAAACTGTCAATCATTCCAGGTTTATGTGCTGACAGGATCACGTTCTATCGTGGAGAATAAGACTGATCTTCTGGAGTATTTCTGAGTGAGAACTCGTACTAACATGCTCTGATGTTCAGCTATGCAGCTCTTACTGAGAATGCATAAACATCAGCAGGTCTGAGAATTATAATATAATAATATAATAGAATCAGAGTAAACACCAATGGATACTGTAGCTAATATCATGTTGAAACAGTTAAATTGTTATATCACACAAGTCTACTGTCCTCCTGTATTTAACATAAGCTCTGCACATTGTGGAGTTAATAGCAAAAAGATTTGGCAGTGTTTAGTGAAGGACTGGATAAAACCAGCTGAGGCAAAGTTGAAGCTTACAAGTTCTCCTCCTTCACATAATTGTCTGTGTTAAATGACTAATCTACGCAGTTCTGTAATCCTGACAGGTCTCCTGAGGAACGCTGGTAGGATCGCCGGGTCTCAGAGATGATCTGAACTCATGTTGCTTATTGCTGTGTTGCAGGTCAGAGATGGCGCGCGACTTCAAGCAGCTGCTGCAGAAAGCAGTAAGGACGATTTTAGTTGTGAGGCACGTGGCCCAGCTGTCCATTGTGGACTTCACTGAGGAAAACGTTATGATCCACCATCATTAACAGCTCTACTGTGATGGACATTGAGAGAACTGGCCCACAAAAGCAATATCTGTGACTCAGTAAAGTTGACATTTCCAGAAAAGTAGTGTTTTCTCCCGGCTCATTAGTGTTTCAGGAACTATTAGAGAGCATTTTTTTCAAGATTCTTTTCTTCATTCAACAAAACCAGCTGAGATTAAGGAGAACACGTGGGTTATACCATCTGGCTGAAGAAGCAACTCTCCCGACTTGGCAGAATCTTAACGTGAAATCTATGCAGCTTTCTAAATCATGAGCCTGATTCTTTTAACTGGAGGTTACAGTACCTTTCATTCCAGTGGGCATAAATGATTCAGTTTGTACTTAAGGAGGATGTGGTATGTATGAGAGTCGAAAGGCGAAGTGCTTTGGGCACCTGGAGATTATCGGATACTTCAGTAAGAGGCTCTTCAAATGAATTTGGCTGTAAGGTTTATAAATAGCAAATGTGTCTATTACGCTAAGCTAGAGAGGATCGGACTCTGTTCTCAACCATTACTCCAATTCACTGAGTCCAGCAAGCAGGTGCTGAGCTTTGGAAGAGGATCTACCTGAAACTCGTGCTGGAAGAATGAAAATATGTGCTTCTAGTTTCAAATACTGAAAAAACACAACGAAGGAAAGATATTGATTAGAGTCCATTATATTTTATAATTCCAATGTGTAGTCTTGTTCCCTTTTTGAACAAATGAAAAAAAAAATGATGATTGAATGCAATATTTATATCTGCAATTTATATTCTTCTTAGTTTCCCAGAGTTAGTCCTGTACTCCCTGTAATTTAGCGAACATCCTTTTAGGTGCTTCCAATTGTAATCCGCTGAGAGTTGACAAGTGTCATTCAGAAATGTAATATTGATTTGAATTATTATTACAATGGATTCAAATAAATTGGCAGCACAGTGATGCCCTCACAGCTCCAGGGTTCCATCCTGAGCTCGGGTTCCTGTCTGTGCCGAGTTTCACATGTTCTCCCCGTGTCCGTGTGGTTTTCCTCCGGGTTCTTCGGTTTCCGCTCACCTCCCAAAAACATGCCAGTAGGTGGACTTTCTAAGATAAAAATTGCCCCTAGGTGTGTGTGTGTGTGTGTGTGTGTGTGTGTGCGCGCGCGCACATGGTGCCCTGTGACAGACTGGCGACCCACCTGGGTGTACTCCTGCCTCACGCCCAGTATTCCTGGGATAAACTCTGGATCCTCTGACCCTGACTGTGATAAAACCAGTTGCTGAATGGGAGTGAGTGAAAATAAATATTTAAATTAATTTGGAAGTAATTAAAGAGACATAATAACCTCAGTTTTCATAAACTCTACATCTCTGACGTCATTTGTTCGGTTAATTATCAGTGTGCTTGAAACAGAAATGCATGAACACAAGTAAACCAAAGCCAACATTAAAGACGCACAATAAACAGACGCAGCGTTTGTCGAACATACATAAATAAACAAACAAACAAACTAATAAATAACCTTTAAAGAGAGAGAGACAGAAACACACGTCTCCGATTATAATGTCATTATTTTTTTAGAATAAATAAACCGAACCCGGAAATAACACGAGGCTAATAGATAGAGATTTGTAAAACGTTTCCTTTTCCTTTGTTCAGTAAGAGCTCAGTGTGATCGCCCATCTTCTGCCTTTTTTGTCTCCTTTTCTGTAGGCACCTCGTCCTTATTCTCATTACACATCTCTATTTTTTTTTTCTTTTTTAAGCAACGCCTCCGTCTGCACACAGGACCAGACGCACCAATCAGACGCTCGAGACTGGCGGATTCGTCCATATTACTGGTTGCTCCCGGTGCCAGTCACAATTTTTTTGACCGTCTGACCAATCAGAAGCCTAGTTGCCTAGCATGGCCCCTCCTCTCCTTTACTTTCCCTATCGCCTTGAACTTCTCGCTGACGTTTTGGTCACGTGATGTTTTCGCTGGGTCGTAGTGATGTGTAGCCACCATGAGTGAAGGGGAGAAATAAAGCGCGATCATGGCTGCGCGTGATTTCAGTGCGTCTGCTGAGGTTCCGCGGTTCGTGCTGAAGATACACCGGAATACCGCGTCCGACGGCGGCGAGGATTATTACCTGAACGAGTGAACCTCATCTTGGAGCTGTAATCCTCTCTCTCTCTCTCTCTCTCTCTCTCTCTCTCTCTCTCCTCCCCTTCACTCCCTCCTCAAAAAATGGGCCGCGCGTCAGTGTAACTGAGGTAAAGTGACCTTTAATTTCATCGTCCCATGGAACATCTCCACGATAACGGCGTTATGTTGACGCTGGAGGCGCAGCCGCGTCGTGTTGTTACAAAAACGGCGGCGGTCGCGACCAACGGAGAGCCTTCATCATCATCCTCCTCCTCCTCCTCCTGCTGCTGCTGCTGCTCAATCAATAACGGTGGCTCGCGCTTGCCCATGCACTCGACGGCCTCTGCTCATCAGCACCACGTTGCCACTCCAAGGAGACACCCACCCCCTTACCACTTCAGAGTTCATCATCTGTTTCCGGAGGAGAATGCTCAGGATCCTGTGGTGAGGAAACACCTCCCCGCGCTCCAGTACAAGGTCCACGACTCTGCCTTCTGCCGCGTCCTCAGCACGGACACCACGGCTGCCGCTCTGGCAGCCGCCGCCGCCGTGTGCTCGGGCAGCGTGGACGCTGATGTGTGGAAGTGTGGATATCTGAGAAAACAGAAACACGGCCACAAGAGGTTCTTTGTGTTGAGAGGGCCCAGTAACCTCGGGCCCAGTCGCCTGGAGTATTATGACAGTGAGAAAAAATTCCGAAATGCACTTAAAGCTGCTGCCTCCACTGCCGGTGTTGTGTGTCCTCCTAAGAGGGTTATTTACCTGTCCCAGTGTTTCACGGTGAACAAGAGGGCTGACGCCAAGAACAAATACCTCATTGCTCTTTATACTAAAGATGAGTATTTTGCGGTGGTGGCTGACAGCGAGCAGGAGCAGGAGGACTGGTACCTGGCCCTCACCGAACTGATGACTGAAGGCAAAAAGGGCCAGCTGGACACGGACGAGTTAGATGACGGCTATGGGACCATTTCACCTGGGACTATTTTTAAGGAGGTGTGGCAGGTGAATGTGAAACCTAAAGGTTTGGGGCAGACCAAGAATTTGATGGGGGTGTACCGTCTGTGCCTTTCCGCCAAGACAATTCACCTGGTGAAGTTAAATTCCGAGACCCCTGCTGTGAACCTGCCCTTGATGAACATTCGCCGCTGTGGCCATTCGGAGAGCTTTTTCTTCATCGAGGTGGGACGCTCTTCTTCTATTGGTCCAGGTGAGATCTGGGTGCAAGTGGAAGACTCTGTGGTGGCTCAGAACATGCATGAGACCATTCTGGACACCATGAAGGCTTTGAAGGCCTTTCCGGACTTCAGACCACGGAGCAAAAGCCAGTCCTCCGGATCTAACCCCATACCCTTTATCACGACACGCCGCCACTTCGGCAATCTCCCTCCTAGCCACACAGGGCTCCAGCGTGCCTCCAGGACCGATTCGGTGACAGGCATACCTCTTACTGGAAAGAGTAAAGGAGTAACAGGACAGCGCTACCGTACCTCCAGCGAAGGCGAGGGCACTTCTGACAGACCTCTCAGCTCAGGCACGGGCAGCTTGTTGCACCTGAACACGCCCTGCCTGAATGTGGGCCGGGAGGAGAGCAGTGGCTGCTTCACCCATGCCTCGCCTGGTTCTGCCCATCATACTCGCTCTGCCTCCCTCCCTGTATCGCACTTTCTGGCTGCTACCAGTCCCATCAGCGTTTCCAGCAGCAGCGGCCATGGTTCAGCCTCGGACACGCACACACGACCCTCCAGCTCCTCCATCTGCGGCTCCCCCAGTGATGGAGGCTTCAACTCCTCTGATGAGTTCTGTCCCAGCCCTTGTGACTTTAGATATTTCCGTGCAAGCAGCAGTACACCTGAACCACACAGCGACACTCCACCCATTAGGGAGGAGAATCGATTAGCGGATTACATGGCCATGGATTGGTATAAAGACACACAAGGCGGTGCCAGGACTTTTGAGGAGGAGAGCAGTTATATGGAAAGAACTTTTCTCAAGCTCACACATTACGCCAAGCCAAAACCCGCTAACAGTTTAGGTGTCATGCACCAGAAAGCAACGCAGACTTCATCTTCATTAGATGAATCGAGCCCCATGGAGTCAAAACGGCACACTGTCTGCTCCTGCCTCCTCAAAGCAGGCTATAAATCTTACTCGGAGTTACATCACCCAAACAGGCCTCCCTCACTCAACTCAGACGGTCAGAAGAAGCTGCCTAAGGATGATGGCTACATGCCTATGATCTATAACATCGTCCCCTCTCCTCATACAGATTACACCCCTATGCAACCCAGAGTAAACCACATGGCCACCCTGCACCTTCATCCCTGCTCTTTACAGCAGGTGGACAGACATGGCTACATGATGATGCTGCCACAAGACAGCCCTTCTCCCGGAATAACCAGTCCCTCCAGCAGAAGCCAAACAGAGTATGATGATTACATGGACATGTCCCAGATCGGCTCAGCTGAAGGCTACAGGCAGGCTTCCCCTGAAGGCCCCAAGTCTTACGGCTCTTATTTCTCCCTTCCTCGCTCTTACAAAACTCCCTGTCGAGACGATCACAGAAAAACAGAATATGTTCCTGAGTCACCAGTTGAACCTCCGAGTCCTCCCAGTCCAGGAGAGTACATCCACATGGAGTGTGGAGACAGGCCTCCTCATTCAGCATCCTCACCGTCAGCAGTGGACTCCCCCTCCCAGCCTTGCTATCAGCTGTGCTGCTCCTCACCTGACCATGAATACATAGGCCTAAACATGGACAACCTCCTGAAGAACCGTCCTCCTCGGCACTCCCTTGTAGCCCCGTGGAACCCTCCGAACTACGCACGCCCCTTAGGATGCACCTACGGCCAGGTTCAGAATAACTTTGTCCCTAAGAGTGTCCACAGAGAATCTGAGAGTCCCTCCCGGAAGATACAGTACCCCAGTGTCTCTGAACGGTCCCCCAGTCCTCAAACCGAGCCCAAGTTCATTAAGGCAGATCCGCAGGGCCGGAGGAGACATAGCTCTGAGACCTTCTACCCCTGTCCTGGTGGCACTGCGGGTGGATGTGCTGCCAGAGCCTCTGCCATCGTGAATCTTGTAGAAGGATGTCGTTGGCAGAATTCTGCCTCGTTTGATAGCATGTGGTCTTACACAGAAGATCAAGGATCTCCTGACTCTGTTCTCCTCACTGCTAACTGTGCCACTGGAGGAACGCGCTGCAATGTTTCATCCAGCTACCTCAACTACATTGCTCTGGACCTGAGGGAAGTCCAAAGGATCACCAACGATACCACACCCCCACACCCAGCCCACGGGACACTCGAAGAGAGCGAGGCCTGTGCTGGTTTGGACTTATCCAAGTCAGGAGGACACACCACTGCCTCGAAAGGTTGGTTGTATTTCTGTCTCCCCTTATGCTACAAGTTAAATGACGACTAACCTGCCAGGTGTTTCACAGGTGCCTTTTGTCTGAGTTTAACAATGTGGAAACGAAAGCTCGGGCAAAGTGCGACGCGTAACACGCGATGGACCGCTCTTTCACTGCTAACTGTATTCTGTGCTCTGGTTCAGTTCATAGTTTCTTTCTCTGCTTTTTGTTTTCTTTTGTGTTTTTGTAAAATGGCTTCGCCATTCAGAATCTTATTCGGTATTTAGAAGAGCAGTAGTGTTTCAGCACTGAGCAGTCGACACTGTCAGTACACTGAAACACTCCAAAACAACGAAAAAAAAGTTGAAAAGCTGAAATGCACAGAGTTACGATTGATTTTGGTTGGAAAATTAAAATGACAGATATTTGTGGGGTTTTTTTGCACTGATAATTGCACTTTGCTAAATGCATAAACATTTCTTTATTATTTTGCACTCACATCTGTGCAGGTGTGTGATGTGGGATTGTGACTCCACATTAAAGATAAACTCACACAGATCGTGTATATTGTCTTTTCCTATCTCATGATTTCTCCTGAACGGGCGTGTTTATTAACGTACGCACGTGGACGTGTTCTTTGTGTTCATCAAGTGTCCTTTATTTGTGTCTAATTGTTATTTATGTCGGTAATTTTCTCCGATTTTATCATCACACGGACATTAATACGGAGGTTTGTGTTCAGCTCGTTTAAAGCAGATTGCTTCACTTTATTTTTCACATTGTTTGAGGAATTACACACTGCACAAAAAACCTCATGAATAAATCTGAATAAGTTCTGTATGTATGATGTCATGCAGTGAAAGTCCACGCTCTGCTTCTCCTTATTGTTCAGATTATTATCCAGGATAACTAAATTACCCGAGGTCTTTTATAGCACATACACAGTAGTCCTTCATAATAATCCTACACAACGGGCTGCTTTAATAAAAATATTTTTACACAAACTGTCTAAAAATTAATAAATAAATCTCACACTGATGGCTTGTAAAAGGTTTAAACTGTAAAGGACATTACACCATCAGAGTTTCATTACATCAGGAGCTGGATCTAAATCCATCTTTCTGAGTCAGTACAGTGTGCGGTCCAGAGTTCGGTCCAGTGTGCGGTCCAGAGTTCAGGAATAAAACACTACGGGTCATGCTGTTACAGGGAAATAATAAAGGATGGAGTGAGGTTTGTGTGATGTTTTCACGCCGGTGTTAATTATGTCCTGAACCATGTTACAGTCATTAACACAACAATGCGGTCTTTAATTTATTTATAAACATCACACTTTCTAACTGTTTATATTTGTTTAGTTCCTGTTCTCACTTTACTGAGTACTGTGTTCCAGCCGCTGTATGTTTTCAAATGAGTTCATTATTAAGATTAGATTAGGAGGAGCGGTCATCGTGCGAGGTATATATCACAATATATAATAATAAATCTGTTTATTATTAATAAATACGTTTATAATTAATTACTTTTATTTTTATATAAAAAATTTTTATTATTTTTTATAAAATTTTAAGTACAGATTTTTAACATCATAACAGCTGAGGGACAATTTGGGATTTATTGGTATTGTACGGTTATTTATCACCCAGAGGTGTGCCGCGTCTCAGTCGGTGCGAGGCAGACGTAGCCGCGTCTCAGTCGGTGCGAGGCAGACGTAGCCGCGTCTCAGTCGGTGCGAGGCAGACGTAGCCGCGTCTCAGGACGAATCTCGCTTATTAACCCTCGTCTGTTTTCCTTTATCCTCTGTTCCAGATGTTTCTCATGTTTATGGTCATATTTATTAAAAATAACATGATCTAAAAGGAATTCGTCTCTCTGAGACGAATGTTTTCTCACTCTTATGTTGAAGTGTTTCGGTGTTCGTGTAGAATTTCTTAATGTACACAATATATATATTTTAATATTTGTTGTGCGTCTCCATCCTGCTTTTGGTCCAATCACTGATTCCAGGCACTGAAGACTTCAGAGTCAACTCGAAAGCTTTGGAGTCGATTCCATGCACTGAAAACGATTCACACGCACACACACACACGCACACATACACACACACACATGCGCACGGAGCATCATTATTGAGACAGCTGGTGGATGTTAGTTTAGCCTTTATTTTTTTTACTGGTCTGAACAGATCATAAGAAGATAAGGAGATATATATACAGTATATATATATATATGTGTGTGTGTGTGTTGAGCCAGTGAGAAAAGTGCAACACTACATTAGTTTGTGTGTCTCATTGTGTGGAAATAAACACTTTATAATATTCTCATGCTGGGACAGATTTTCTGATAAATCTCAGTAATGTTGTTAGTGACCTGTTATTTAATCAACACTAACTAAGAGTTCAGATTTATTCTTAAATAATTAAATAAAAAGCAAATAACCAATGATACACACTGTGTAAGATACTGTGTAAAAGGCTTAAGTACTCTAATTATTTTAAATACAAATGTGTCTTAAATGTTCATTTTACGATTTCTTCATTATTGAGTCCATAAAAAGTTTTGATTCCAAACATTACTTTTCCTGAAAATAAAGAAATAAATGAATAAATGTTTGTTTGGCAGTAAAGAAAGGAACAGATCACATAATACACCACGTCTGAAACCAAAGTCATGATGCAGTGTGTGGGGTTTTATCTGCAGGAACACAAACAGAAATGAGAGTCGAGTGATGCGTTTTTAAACAGCAAAGCGCTGTTACGCTTCAGAGGACTTTATTTATGTACAAATGTTCAATTTCATTATTTTTGGAAGTCAGCTTTCATTTATAGCATTTCTTTACATGTGCCTGTGTGTGTGTATGCGTGCGCGTGTATGCGTGTGTGTGTGTGTGTGTGTGTGTGTGTGTGTGTGGTTAAACTGCAGGTTGTGTGTGAGGTGTGAACATTGAGGTGAGGACCTCCTGAGGAATTCTGCCTTCTGTGTTTCCTGTTATATGGAAGTGGTGTTTATAAACCGCACTCTCATCCGCACACCTCCTCTCATCCACGCACTTCCTCTCATCCGCACACTTCCTCTCATCCACACGCCTCCTCTCATCCACACGCCTCCTCTCATCCACACACTTCCTCTCATCCCCACGCCTCCTCTCATCCACACACTTCCTCTCATTCGCACGCCTCCTCTCATCCGCACACTTCCTCTCATCCCCACGCCTCCTCTCATCC
>JAFFST010045893.1:40131-51678 GCA_022414735.1 Noturus placidus | reverse complement strand
CCTCCATGATGACATCACGGAGCTGGTGGATGTTCGAGACCTTGTGCTCCTCCACCTTCCGTTTGAAGATGCCCCACAGATGCTCAATAGGGTTTAGGTCTGGAGACATGTTTGGCCAGTCCATCACCTTCACCCTCAGCTTCTTTAGCAAGGCAGTGGTGGTCTTGGAGGTGTGTTTGGGTCGTTATCATGCTGGAACACTGCATACTGATCATGCTCTGCTTCAGTATGTCACAGTGCATGTTGACATTCATGGTTCCCTCAATGAATTCAGCTCCCCAGTGCCGACAGCACTCATGCAGCCCCAGACCATGACACTTCCACCACCATGCTTGACTGTAGGCAAGACACACTTGTCTTTGTACTCCTCACCTGGTTGCCATCACACACGCTTGACACCATCTGAACCAAATAAGTTTATCTTGGTCTCATCAGACCACAGGACATGGTTCCAGTAATCCATGTCCTTAGTCTGCTTGTCTTCAGCAAACTCTTTGTGGCTTTCTTGTGCATCATCTTTAGACGAGTTGAGTTATTTTGAGGGGACAGTAAATTTACACTGTTTCACAAGCTGTACACTCACTACTTTACATTGTAGCACAGTGTCATTTCTTCAGTGTTGTACATGAACAGATATCACATATTTACACAGGTGAGGGGTGTACTTACTTCTGTGAGATACTGTAAATCAGAAATATTTCAGCTCTTTCACACAGCAACTGAATTGACTGATTTTATTAAGGACCAACACCACTACACTTCATGCAAACTGATATTAAAGGTCATTAAAGCAAAAGACTTTTCCCAGCACAGTCCTGTGTGGCTGAATGTAGACTCGACTTCATATAATGTGAAATATTTTAAGATTAACAAACTACATTTCGCTTCTTTCTTTTTCGTCTGTCTCACCGTTTTTTCCACCGGCTACTTGTCATGTCCACGGCAGAGACTAAAGTGGCGACTCATCCACAGGGGCAGGTGATTCAGAGCCCCACCTTTTACTAAACAATTAACAAATCTTGATGAAATAAACTCCATACATTTCAAATTCCTGCCTCTTTTCAAGCACCAACAATTAAAAAAGTGATGTTATTTGACAGATATAAGCCGAGTTTCCATTTATTTGCTCATTTTTCTATGATGCGTGGTGTAGCGTGCTCACTGCCCAATTTAGCGCCATAGTGCTAATATTGCACCTAGTGGTCAGTGTGGGAACTGCAACAAGCACTAATAAATAGAGGCCCACTGAGTCAGGACTCACGCTGCCCCATGCTCACAGTATTAATGTTTTCAGTACAGGAGGACAGGACAGTTACTGACAGAGGTGCCAGGTTGGAATAGTTTAAAATACTCTGCAATTTGTTTGTAGCAAATAACTGGAATTAAATGTAATACCTTTCTGTAAAAATGCACAGTGTAAGTGCAGGCAGTGTGTGTACAGCGGTGCTTGAAAGTTTGTGAATCATTTAGAATTTTCTACATTTCTAAATGTTTGAGGTAAGTGTTGATCCGTTCTGCACATCGGCTTGGAGGAATTTATCCCGTTCCTCAGTACAGAACAGCTTCAACTCTGGGATGTTGGTGGGTTTCCTCACACTTGCTTCAGGTTGTTCCACAACATCTCTATTGGATAAGGTCAGGACTTTGATGTTCTGACCTTAAACATGAACTTTATTCTTCTTTAACCGTTCTTTAGTAGAACGACTCGTGTGTTTAGGATCGTTGTCTTGCTGCGTGACCCACTTTCTCTTCAGATTCAGTTCATGGACAGATCTCCTGATATTTTCCTTTAGAATTCGCAGGTATCATTCAGAACTCATTGTTCTATCAATGAAGGCGAGTTGTCCTGAACCAGAGGCATCAAAACAAGCTTAAACCCTGACACTACCAGCACCATGTTTAACAGATGAGAGAAGGTTCTTCTGCTGGAACGCAGTGTTTTCATTTCTCCAAACATAATGCTTCTCATTTAAAACAAAAAGTTCTATTTTGTTCTCATCCTTTCACAAAACATTTTCCAAGTCTTCTGGCTCGTCCATGTGATCTTTAGCAAACTGCAGAAGGGCAGCAACATGCTTTTTGGAGAGCAGTGACTTTCTCCTTGCAGCCCTGCCATGCACACCATTGTTATTCAGTGTTCTCCTGATGGTGGACTCACGAACATTAACCAATGTGAGAGAGGACTTTAGATGCTAAGAAGTTACCCTGGGTGATGTTGTCTTTTAATCTTCCTTTTACAGGGTTACTCTAAAAATCCACTAGATAGAAGCCTGTAGAATAAGTCAAGTGTGTCTCCCCTTAATTATAATTTTTTCTGTCATTATAAAATGTCATCCAGCGACACAGGAGTAATGAGGTCACAGGTCATGAGCCGGTGCTGAGTAAACGTGCTAGTCGACTAGTCTAAACGACCTGTAATGTACAGTTGGGGTCAGTACTCTCACCTGCTCCTGTGGTCTGCACCTCAGGTTTAGTTGGAGGAACGAACGGAGGCCAGTGCGACGGATGCTTCTCCACCAGCTCAAACATCCGCAAGTTCCGCTTCTTCAGGATCTCCTTAAAAGGTCACGAGCAGAAAGGATTAAAGCACAAACCTGAATAAAGGCACGAACACATCAGCAATGAGGATCATTTATTTTAAAGTGCTACCTGCTGAACCTGATTACACCAGCTGTCAAAGTCCTCCTCACTCTTACAGAAGAAGCCCTGTTGCCAACACACACACACACACACACAGTTATATTTACAAGAACATACATTTTATAAATATTAAACATTATTAAATATTAATAAACACCATCTAGTCAAATTATAGGTTTGTCTGCATTAGCATAATGCTTAATAAATATTTATTTAAATAAATCAGTTAAAATATTTACTTTTAATGTTGAACACTTAAGTATGTTTAAATGTAGATACTTTACGCTTTTCACTCGATTAGATGTTTTGCTTCATATCTGTAAGATTTGGATGCAGAACCCGCTTCACTTCAGCTTCTCTGCTAGCTTCCACTCTTTATCCACAGAACATGGCTGCTACTGCACATGCTTCATGGAAGTTTCTTTTACTTTTGAAATGACTAAATGACTATTGACATCCAAGATGGCATCAGTGTACCTGTCGGCTTTCCGTCTCTCGTATCTTGTCCGTCTTCTACAGTGTGTTGTATCTGTGATGTCTGTGCGTTTGGCCTCGGTGTTGTTTTTACTGTGTATCGTGCCACGCTGGTATCCTATAGATTCAGTGTTGACTTACAACCGTCAAGCTTTGCTTAACATCAGGAGTTTAATGGAGCTCATCTGCGATGTTGTCCTGCTCTGTATTCTCGTTTTCAATCCTCGTCCAGCAGACCCATGTTGGAGTGTGTTCGCCACCTACCTTGTTGCTTTCCTCCTCTAATGAAGCGCCGCAGGAAGAGAGGGAATCGTGTTGCTGCTTCCCTTACGCTTGGAGGGACTCCACTTGACGCGGCGGTCATGGGATTACAGATATGTTTTTCATCTGCCTATTTTCCCGGACTCCCTACACTCATCTAATCATTCTGCTCCTCCACGATTACGGATTCGTCAGAGAAGAGTGAACTGTTCAAATCTCCACCAACTGGAATTCGTTTCACCGGATCTGACCTCGTTACCCCAGTCTCCTCTGAATATGGGCCTAGTTAACGCGAGGTCCGTGTGTAACAAGACTTTCATTTTAAATGACTTTTTTACCAGACATCACCTGGATATTTTATTCCTGACGGAGACCTGGGTTAGTCCTGGTGAGTCAACAGTCTTCCAGGAACTTTGTCCGCTGAACTGATTTACTCATCGTTTGAGGTGCAGTGTGTTGTGTTGGAGTCGACCTCTTCCACATTATTCTGTGCTTTGATCTATAGGCCACCTAACCCGGACAATGCTTTTTTAAGTAATTTTCATGATTTTTTAACTTCTATTGTTCCGCTGTATGATCGTATGTTATTATTGGGTGATTTTAATGTGCATGTCTGCTGCCCTGGTCGACCCTTAGTTACTGAGTTTTGTGATATCTGGGATTCCTTCGGTTTTATTCCACACATAAATCAGGCAACACATATGCTAGGTCATACATTGGATCTTATATTGTCTTATGGAACTGCTGTTGATGGTGTTAATATTGAAGATGCTTCCTTCTCTGATCACAAGCACATTGTTTTTAATGTCCCTGCCGTGAGCTCTGCCGTTGTGACAAGGCCTTCAGGATTTTATTCCTGGTGTATTAATTCACTCACTGCCTCTCAGTTTAGTGAAAGATTTCTAGCTCATGCTGTTGAAAGGTCTATCTTGGCTGCTGCAGAGTCTTCCTCTGGGCCTGACGATTTGGTTGCCTTATTTTACACATCATGCTTTTAATATTTTAGATTCCATTGCCCCTTTTAAACTGAAATAACCAAATCATAAATCTTATTACTGGCTTGATGATAGTACTCGTTGTCTCAGACAGGCTTGTCGTAGAGCTGAGAGGAGATGGAAGCATGATCAGTTAACTGTGTCCTTCCAGATTTTTGAAGATTGTTTGTTTAAGTTTCAGAGTGCAGCAAAGTCAGCTAGATCTCGGTATTTCTCTGACTTAAATGCTACACATTATCATAGACCAAAGATCTTATTTACTACGATAAACTCCATTATTAATCCGAGCTCCCAATTCCATGAGGAATCCTCTGCTGGACTTTGTGAGAAGTTTTTAAAGTTTTTATCATTCGTTCTTCTTTCACTTCTCAGTTCCCAGTCCTGTCCCTGAATTCTCTGGTTTTACCGGTCTCATTTGATTGATTTGAACACGTTTCTCTAAAGGAACTGTGTGATCTGGTTCACCAGATGAAAATATCATCTACGCAACTTGATGTTGTTCCTGCCGTGATTATGAAAGCAGCTTTTTCTGAACTTGGCCCCAGTATCCAGGTGTTGATGAATTACATTACATTTATTCATTTACCAGACGCTTTTATCCAAAGCGACTTACAAATGAGACACACTCACACACCAATGGTAGCAGAGCTGCATGCAAGGTGCTAGCTTGCCATCGGGGGCAACTTAGGGTTCAGTGTCTTGCCCAAGGACACTTCGGCATGGGATCACCCGGGCCGGGATTCCAACCACCAACCCTACGATTAGTGGATTAGTGGACAACCCGCTCTACCAACTGAGACACAGCCGCCCAATTCTTCTTTGGATGCTGAGGTGGTCACAGATTGTTTTAAGCATGCTATTGTTCAACCTTTGCTTAAGAAACTGGGATTGGATGAAGGTTGCCTTAATAATTATTGGCCTGTATCTAAGCTTCCATTTTTGTCAAAGCTGTTAGAGAAAGTAGTGCAGTCTCAATTGCTCCTGTTTTTAAGTTCAGCAATGTTATTTGAACCTTTACAATCTGGTTTCACTGCTTTTCATAGCACCGAGTCTGCTTTGTTAAGTGTCCAATGACATTTTACTCACAGTGGATGCTGGAAAAAATACTGTGTTGATGCTACTAGATCTTACAGCTGCTTTTGATGCTGTAGACCATAACATACTTCTCTGGCGCTTGGAGCATCTGTTTGGTATCAAGGGTATCGCCCTACAATGGCTCAGCTCATATCTTAAGGACAGGTCCTTCTCTGTAGCGTTGGGTAATTTCTCCTCTTCTACTAGTCCTATTATTAGTGGTGTTCCTCAAGGCTCCATTCTGGGTCCACTTCTTTTTAACTTATATATGCGTCCGTTGGGGGATATTATTAGGGCACACAATGTCTCTTTTCATTCGTATGCTGATGATACCCAGTTGTATATTCCTTTGAAAGCTGGTGACTCCATTCAGCCGTTGTTGGACTGTCTGGACGACATTTAAAAATGGTTGGCAGATAATTTTCTCCAACTTAACAAAGACAAAACTGAGATAATTGGTTTTGTCCCTGTGAGATTAAGAGATGGCCTCATTATCGAGCTCCGTAATCACTTTCCCTCAATCGCTTCCCAGGTTAGGAACCTTGGCTTTATTTTTGATTCTGAATTAAGTTTAACCAAGCAGATAAATTCTGTGGTTAAGACTAGTTTTTATCAACTACGGATTAATTCAAAACATTTTTGTCTTTCCGAGTTTGGAGAAGGTAATTCGTGCTTTTATTACTTCTCGCTTAAATTACTGTAATTCATTGCACTTGGGTCTTCCTCAGTCATCTCTGGCTCGTCTTCAGATGGTTCAGAATGCAGCTGCAAGGCTGTTGACTAGGGCAAAGAAATTTGATCATGTCACCCCAATTTTAGCATCGCTTCATTGGCTCCCGGTCCGTTTTAGAATTCAGTTTAAGATTCTGATGTTTGTTTTTAAAACTCTGAACAATCAAACTCCTTCCTATCTCACGGATCTTCTTAAACCACATTCTTCAAACAGATTTCTAAGATCTTCAAAGAAGTTTCTTTTGCATGTCCCTCATTCACAGTTAAAAACAAAGGGTTATAGAGCATTTGCTGTTGCTGCACCGCGTCTATGGAATCAACTTCCACTGGACATCCGCCTTGCACCTTCCATGACCGCTTTTAAAACGAGACTAAAACATGTCTGTTCTGTCAGGCTTTTGATCACACTTTGAATTTTTACTATTGTCTACTGTCTGTTTTTATTTTGTCTTATTGTGTTTATTTTATTTTCCTTACTCTGTTCAGCACTTTGGTCAGCTTTGCTGTGTGAAACGTGCTATATAAATAAATTTTACTTACTTACTTACTAATTACTAAAGACTCATGATGTGTGTTTGATTCTGACTCTTTCACTCCTGAAACCTCACCAGTGCTACAGAAGGGTCCAGGCTGGTAATCTTCATGCGATGAGGACTCCTCTGGCAATGGTAGCTCTGGTCATCCACCCCGAGGTCCGTCTCAGAGTCCACAGCTGACTGGGTGGTGTGAGGGTCCAGATAAATCAGCTCATCATCTGGGGAAAGCGAATGTGGGAAGAAATGTCAGAACGTTAATATAAACAGTGAAGCAATACATCTGTAACCCTGCACTAAATTACACATATGAGGAAATAGGGATTGTGCTAGTCTTCAGTTAGCACATATCAGGAATTGACACACACACACACACACACCAAAAATCTAGTCTTAAACTGTATAAACCAAATCAATCATTTTTTAAACAGATCTCAGAAAATAATGAACTGAACAAAGTACACAGGGATTACTGTCAGCCTAATTAATCTGACCAAGTCAATCAGGGTTAGTGTTACTGTCTTTTAATCCACCAACCTAAATTCTTTACTGTAAAAGAAACAAACCATGCTGGAAAAATCCCCCATATTGAACTGCATAACAGCCTGAGAGCAGTTTTTCCTTTAATTTGTCACCCATATTAATATATATTTGGTTTAAGGTTGCAGTGTAAATTGCAGAGTAAAATGCTGCTCAGAGACTGTACTCACCTATAAATCCAATAAAGTAATAAGCAAGGTTGGGTTTTCCACCAAGCACTCCACAAGACTGAGGCATCTTAAAACATTCCTTCATTAAAAATAAAAGATTTAGATTTAAAAACATTATACATGATGATTCGATTGACTACATTGCACTTAGCACTGTGTTTTATAGCAGATTAATATTTCATCAGCATCTGTGGTCTTACATTAATTGGCCATGAGAGATCCGATCATAAAATGAAGACAAATAATATTATTAGTTTAACACAATACAGAGATAATGTACTGTTAGGAGTACTGCGAGATTAGAATCCGATTTCTGCGTACTTTCAGGGCCTGGATGTAGATGGGGTTGATGTTGTTGATGCCCATGCGGAGTGGGATAAGCAGTAGCAGAGGCCTCCAGTCCAGGGAATGCTGGGAATGCTGTTGGGAATGGGATACGGGGGACGGAGCCTGGCGCTGCTCTCCGTCGTCTGTTAGTTTGTGTCCTGGTGATGATGATTCGCCCGATGGAGGAACTTCTAAACCTCCACAGATACACCGACTGGACCTTGCTTCTTGATGACACTGCTTCTCTATTGAAGAGAGAGACAGAGCGAGACAGAGAGAGAGATAGGGAGGGAGAGAGAGGGAGGGGGAGGGAGAGAGAGAGGAGAGAGGGAGGGGAGGAAGAGAGAGAGAGAGAGAGAGGAGAGAGGAAGAGGGAGGGAGGGGGAAAAGAGGAAGAGAGAGAGAGAGAGAGAGGAGAGAGGAAGAGGGAGGGGAGGAAGAGAGAGAGAGAGAGAGAGAGAGAGAGAGAGAGAGAGAGAGAGAGAGAGAGTAACCATTGTGTACACTCTAAACCAGTTCTGTATAAAGAGAATAACAGGAGAACACTCACTGATGTCTTCGATCACGACGGTGTTGTCCATGGACACGTAAACAGCTAACGAACTCCAATCATCAAACAGTGTGAGTTTCCTGTGATGGAAAATATACATCTATAAATCTCAAATCATGAAATATCAACACAGATTATTTTTAATGATAACTTAGCACTGAATTTTGAATTCTTAGAGCGGACATTTAAGACAATAAGCTTAACCCAGTCACCGAGTCATCTCAGGATGAAGGTCCACGCCGTGTTTAGAGCGCTGAGGCTTCTCCAGCGGTACCGCGCTTCAGTTTCTCAATATCACCTTTTATTCAGTCAAACATTTAGTCTTCATTTATGGAAACCTGACGCCTGCCTATTATTATTATTATTATTATTATTATTATTATTATTATTATTATTGTCTATAATTTCATATTCAGCTGAGTTTTTACTCACAAAGTTCATGATTTTTCGTCTAATTTTTGTCAACACTTTGAAGTTGTGTTTGGAGTTATTAATATTAATGTGTATACAGAGGAAAGAATTATATCATATTGTAGCATTCTATATTATAACAATATTTATATAATCATTAAATAATATAAACGATTCAAATGCCACTAAGCACCAAACTGCCAGCCAGTGCAGACACAACTCATTATCAACAAACACTAAACTAGTCAAATAAATTCCACCGCTCGTATCACAAGATTTATTTCGTGAACATTATTGAAGCTTAAATGAGCTTTTTCTCCTGGAATGTTCCACAGACAGAATACATCAGGCCTCTGAGGATTTTATTTACACTTGACTTGAGAAACGCTGGTGTAGACTAATCAGTGTTCTGAAGGAAAAACAAGTAGAAGAACACTTACCTGAGGACTTGTGCTACTGTGTTCGGACCATACCACTCTCCTACAGATTTACCCTCGCCCACCCCCATCTGAGCTGCTCAGAGACAGAGAGACAGACACAGAGACAGACAGAGAGAGAGACACAGAGACACAGAGACAGAGAGAGAGACAGAGAGAGAGAGAGAGAGAGACACAGAGAGACACAGACACAGAGAGACAGACAGAGACAGAGAGGGAGACAGAGAGAGACAGACAGAGAGAGACAGACAGACAGAGACAGAGAGAGAGAGAAACAGAGACAGAGAGAGAGAGAGAGAGAAACAGAGACAGAGAGAGAAAGAGAGAGAGTGAGAGAGACAGAGAGAGAGAGACAGAGAGAGAACTGGTGGTATCATTACACACAACATACTCTTATTGAAAAAATACACAAGAAGGCTGTGTTTGGGAAGAAAATGGGTCTGTTTAATGAAAGTTTTCATTTGCATGCCACGGATATAAACACACACACACACACACACACACACACACACACACACACACACACACATCACATACCCATCTGGTGAATTGAATAACAGCTATCTTTTCTGTCCAGAAAGCAGTGGAGGATGCGCTGGTACTCGGCTGGCTGACTCTCCTCACTCACCCACCGCCAGGCTACAGGGTTTCACACCAACAGCACAGGGTCATGTGACAGGTCACAAAATCAAAAACCTTCTCATTCAAGTTACTGCAACTGTCACGCTACATGACGCCTAAATTTCAACTGAACAAACTTTATTAATATTCATTAACATGGTGACTGACACACTAACCATCAACACAGTGAAAAGGGCATATGAGGTAAATAAAGTGAGAGACAGAGAGAGAGCGAGAGAGAGTGAGAGAGCGAGAGAGAGAGAGAGAGAGAGAAAGAGAGAGCGAGAGAGAGAGAGAAAGAGAGAGAGACAGATTTAATTAACTCAGAATACAGTACCTAGTGTATAAACTCACTGAGGTGTTCCTAATGAAGTGGCTAGTGTATGAATACAAGTCTATTTCTTAAACTCATGGCCCTGAACAGTCTCTTGGTACTACTCTCTCCAGTGTTTGGTGTAACTCTGATT
This sequence comes from Noturus placidus, assembly GCA_022414735.1. Taxonomy (NCBI): domain Eukaryota; kingdom Metazoa; phylum Chordata; class Actinopteri; order Siluriformes; family Ictaluridae; genus Noturus; species Noturus placidus. The sequence continues at coordinate 41,446 of JAFFST010045893.1, read as the reverse complement.
AGTCGTGATGGTTGTAAGAAGTCAGGAGATTATATTCTGTCGTACTTCTCCCAAGATGGCTGCAGATGAGGGCCTGTGCCAGGATCATCTGTCCACAGCGCAGCATGCAGCCCCAGCCTGTGTCTGACGACGGACCTGTTCCTCCTGAAGACCATAAATATAACAGCATCAGCACAGAGATCTACAACCATCCCGACGTTATCGCTCACGGGCCGTAATGTAACGCTTCCCCAAAAGGAAACAGTGGTGTGTTCACGCTTCTCACCGATAGGGCTGAACTTTCTCCTGTACGTGAACCAGAGCCGTGAACACACATCAGAAAGAAGCTCTGACTTTTCTGCAGAAAACCAAAATAAGAGAGAAATACACGACAACCACACAAACACCTGTAAGAGCTTCAGTTTACTCGATTCATTACAATACGCGTAAGTGTTCACGTTTTCTCTTATAACAACGTTTCAGACAAATGTTATTTACAGAAACGCAGCGTGGCCACGTGAGAGAAATATTCACATCAGCACCTAGTGTAATAACAAGCTCTCATTCGCATATAACATGATTCTCTCTATTCTCTGACCACAACTTCCTAACAACCTGTGGGGAAGAGAATTTCACTGTACTGTAAAGATAAAGATGACGACTACTTATAATAATAATAATAATAATAATAATAATAACATGATGTTTTTCTTGTCATAACGTGATGCTGGGTTTTTTCTTGGAGATGATATGAACCACAGAATGGTTTATTATGAATGCCACATGTCCATGCCAGGTGTGTGTTATTACCTGTTTTAACATGATAAGATTGTCCTAAAACCCAGACTGGATCTTCAGTGTCTGGTAAATCTTCTAGGAATTCAGAGAATACGTTGATCTGGTTTTCATACTTGGCTAAAACTGGAACAAAGAGACCTTGATGTTTTTCAGCAGCAGACAGTCGGAGGTAAACACACACTAAAGTACATCTTACAACAATCAAATCATTGTATTGCTAAAGATCAGAGAGTTCAGCTCCTGTGTGAAACACCCCGGTTCCCACTGCACCCCCGGTTCCCACTGCACCCCCGGTTCCCACTGCACCCCCGGTTCCCACTGTACCCCCGGTTCCCACTGCACCCCCGGTTCCCACTGCACCCCCGGTTCCCACTGCACCCCTGGGCTTATTTACATGCACGACTTTACAGTTATGTACTTTACTGTCGCTGTAGTCGTTGTGTAAAGCAGGGGTGTGTGTGTGTGTGTGTGTGTGTGTGTGTGTGTGTGTGTGTGTGTGAGTGTGTGTGTGTGTGTGTGTGTGTGAGTGTGAGATGTG
>JAFFST010045893.1:7302-20764 GCA_022414735.1 Noturus placidus | reverse complement strand
TGGCCCAGACTCAACGCAAGTTCGGTGATGTATTTGATCAGTTTCCCCACGCTGTGGGAGCTTCTATCACACTGAAACCACGTGACTTCAAACAGTAACTGTAATTCTAAAACTATCTTCTAAATATACACATTTTCACTATCAAATTTGGAAGTTTGGCTGCGCGGGGGGGATTTAGCACTGTCCCTGACATAACATTCGAATCTACATAAACATTTACATCTGTTTGTGTGTGTGTGTGTGTGTGTGTGTGTGTGTGTGTGTGTGTAAGAGGTTTCTGGCCCGATTCAGAGTAAGAACTTCACTGTACTGTGTAACAGACTGTTTCCTGTGTATATGTAACATGTATATGACAATAAACTCTTGAATCGTGACTCTAATATAAAGTACAGATATGTGTAGTTATTTGTACAGTATAATGTTGTGCGACACCAGGCTGAGGTATATATAAAAACTAACCATTAAGGCATTCATAAACAATTATTACATGTCATGTTATAAATCGATAAAATACTGCAGTTACTAAAAGAGAATCTGCTGTGGCAATTGTTGTTCGGTTATATAGAAATGTCCCAAAATGTGCTGTAATGTCGTGAAATCACACGCATGCGCAGTAGACCGTCGTAAAACGTGCGCGTGCCTGGGACGCGAATACTCCCGCACTAAACAGTACGTGACGTTAGTGCGCAGCTGTCAGTGCGCTAGTGTGCGTTTTCTGCGCGCGGTGATTGGCTCGCTGTGGTGTCAGTGATTTTAGCATGTTAGCTTGTGAGCGGTGCTAGCGCTTGTGTTTGAACGGAAAGCAGCTCGCCTTGCCTTGCCGTGCACAGAGGTTTATCCGAGGCCTAAACCCGAGCTGGAACGTTACTTTCATGACCATGAAATCCGCAAGCTCTCAGCAGAAACTCGACATTTAGTCCGCGCTGTTCTGAGCTCGACACGATGATTATAGATAATGTGGACGCGCTGAAGTCGTGGCTGGCCAAACTACTGGAGCCGATGTGAGTGCAGTGGGGTCACTCTGTGGAGGGACATTTTAAGCTCTTATTAGCACTTGCTAGCATGTAGTAGCTCGCTAATCTGTTAGCATGCTAACTATCCACGGGCTCGTTGTGAAGTTAGTTCAAATGTAAACACAGCTCTTATCGCGGCTGTGGGATTTCTGTCAGCGGTCCAGCAGTTTCCCGGACCACCCCTGCCTCAGTGTGCACTTTCCCTTAGCTAGGTGCTAACTCTGCTAAGCTAAGCTAAGCTAAGCGTGGGCTTTATGTCCAGCAGTGGTTTATTCACAGAACAGTGGTTGCTTTCACTTTGTCCAGGCCAGAGAGAGGGGTTTGTTTTTGTTTTTGTTTATTTCTAGGTTTATGTTTAAAAGCAGTGTTTAGGAGTGAGAGAATGAAGGAGTGAGCAGCTCAGCTCCTCAGAAATGCCCAGGTCTGAAGTTTGCTTGCTGCTGGTGACTGCAGGATTCATTCATCTGCTTCAGATCCACTGGGCATTGTGTGGTGTTCAACACAAAATAAACAGATGCTGGAAATATGAAAATAAAGCCCTGTTTTCTTTTTTGCAGATGTGATGCGGACCCTTCTGCTTTGGCCAACTACGTTGTTGCTTTGGTGAAGAAAGACAAATCTGAGAAGGAGCTCCGGGCGTTATGTGCTGACCAGCTGGACGTGTTCCTGCAGAAAGGTAACGCTGGCGTAAACCACACCTGCACTCGGGTTTGTGTTCATCGACTTCTACACTGGATAAATTCACCTGGACCTTTTAAACTTAAAGCTCAAACTCTACTGGAGTCAGGAACTGATGCTTATTCTGAGCATCTTTCCAACACGCAGCACTACATGACTCTATAATAATACACAGCTATTTATTTCTTTCTTTTTAATCACACTTTCCGGTGTCACACAGATGAGGACGGGTTCTCTTCTGAGTCTGGTTCCTCATCTCAGGGAGTTTTGCTCACTATTGCAAAGTTATAGATGAATGTAAAATGGTGTAGGCTAAACGTTGATACAGGTGAGACACTCCCGGTAAACTGTTTGAAATCGGGAACTCCGTGCTAATAAAAGGGATTTGCAGTTCGGTGTAATTTCATCGTCTGTTCCTCCTAGTGCTTCTGTCTCGTTGTGAAAACATTAACAGTAACGTCCTACTGGTGTGTGAGATCTTCTCCCTTCAGTTATAAGAAGGCTGTAGATCACAGAGTAAAGCTGATGGTTGGAGTAGAGCTGGGTGAGATGATGATGATGATGTAATGTGGATATCCTAATAAATTATCTCACTAAACTCTTCCCTGAGATATGACCGCTTTATCCGGTGAAGTCTTTTTCTAATTTTTTTAAACGGTGACAAACTGATTAGCGACTCCTGATTTTCTATTCAGATTTTGTACTGAGTTGTTAAGATCGTAAGATGTATATTTTGTTTATTAGAATTTATAAAAAATTATTAGAATCCAGTTTAAGGTAATAAACGTAATAAAATAGATTTCTGTAGTTGGATGAGAGATTTTTTTTTTTGTCAAATCGCTCAGTCCTGGTTTTCACAGTGAAGGGAAGAGCTTGCTTCATCTCTTTACTCCATCAACACCTGACTTAAAGGTTTAGGTTTTAAAATAAATGCTTATTCTTTCTTTTATTCTCTTTTATTTATATATATATATATATATATTTTTATATATTTATTATTATTATTATTATTATTATTATTAAAAAATCATCCCTTGTTCCTGACAGAAACCACTGACTTTGTGGAGAAACTCTTTGAATGTCTCACCACCAAAAACTACCTGGGAATTCCACCTGTTAAAGAACTTCCTAAAGAGGAGACGAAAGCTCAAGGTCCAAAACCTGCTGAAACAGAAGAGGTGACATTTCTACTCTTATTAGTTTTATTGCAATTCTGAACTTTTTTAAAATCTCAAAATGATTACAAAAAACTTCAAAACATTTCCTCATGCTTGTGCTGGAGATCAGAGTCTAACAACCCTGTTCGAGAGGAGTTACAGCAGGAAAACAAGAGAAACACACTTCTCTCTAACGGGTTAAAGCCGAGTACACACACACACACACATGATTTTAGCCTCATTCTCCCAGATTAGTGTGAAAGGCTCAGTGAGGAGTTTTTCTCAGAGGTGCCGATATCTCAGAGATGAATGGTATAGTGTTTGAGCTCCTCTGTGACTCACAGCATGAACTTCCCTGAGAAACAGCCAATGGGAGTTTGAGATGGAATCAGATTCATTTCCTGTCCTGTGCAGCAGATCCCTGAATGTGCAGCGGTAGCTCAGTAATTAAGACGTTGGTCTACTGATCAGAGTTTAAAGCCCAGCACTGTGGCACCCCTGAGCAAGGCCCTTAACCCTCAACTGCTCAGGTGTATAAATGAGAAATGTAAGTCGCTCTGGATAAGGGCATCTGCCATAAACGTAAATGAATCCACTTCTTCATCTCTCTGTTAGTGCTTCAGAGCGAAATACAATTATAAATGTTTTTTAGTCAAACCCAAATGGTCATTAGGAAGAGGAAAAAAAAAACACGACATGATTCTGATGGAATAAAAGCAGTTTCTCCCTCCAGGATTACGCAATCGCAGGAATGAACCCAAAATCAAGGAAACGGCACGATATTCGGAGGAGCTGCAATTTCTCAGTTACCACAGACTTTCTGCAGATTCGGCCCAAGACGCGTCATGTGACATCATCACGACGCATATTTTGCCAAAGCCCGCTTCGATTCACGTGCGTCGAACGTGAGATCAGCTAAAAGATCTCATTTACCAACAAGCGTCACTGTGAAAGAGCGTGCTGAACTATTTAGTGCAACCGCGTTTTCTGCAACAAAAAAAAAAAGTTTGCAGCGTATTTGCCCGCACCGATCCCAAAAAAAGTCCACGAAATCCTGTACAGACCGATTTAATTTCACTGCACCTCCAGTTCTTTTTGCGGAACAGACGATCCTCACTGATCTCTACCAACACCGTCTCTTCTTTCTGAACAAATTGGTGTCAAATTCACATGAAGGCTAGCTCTCACCTTTATTTTCATGAGAAAGTGAGTTTTAGGGATTGTGTGTGATTGTGTGAGACAGGTGATGCTTGAGACCGGTGTAGTGTGTGTGTGCTGGATATTTAGACAGGTTGTGATGAGAATGTTATTGATGGAGATTTTTCAACACTTCTGTTTCACACTCTGGAGAAATGCATCTGTTAAATACTGTGAATATTAAATACTTTCACATCGCCTCAGATTCCAGTCGTTCTTCAGGCGGGTCACTTGGAGGATGAGAAGGAAAGCAGAAGAAGACGAAGTCCACTGAGGAATCGTTCAGACTTTAATGAATCAAGGTAAATATCTTCAGGATGTTTATGAACTGTTCTGCTTTCCTCTGTGTGGTTTATCCGGGGCGTGTCCGATATCTGGGCGTGTCTTTAATCACTTTACAGTGATGGAGATTATTAGTCATAGGGTTATAGCTTTTAAATGACCGAGTGTGCTTTAAAGTGATGCCATGATGGTCCTTGTTAATGATAACTCGTTAAACTATTTTTCTATTATTCATATTATTTACATTTGTTTGGAGAACAATTGAATATTTATGAAGTTGCTGTCCTGCATGAGGATGTGTGTATTTACACAGACTCCTGCCTGTGCGCATGCAGGAACTCCTGGTGGTAGAAAAGTGTACAAGTATAAAAACTGTTTATGAGGAGCTTCATCACACTTCTTGGTGTTCTCAGTATAACTGACTGTAATTACTGACTCACAGCAAGGTGCACACAGGTGAGCAGGACGACATCTAAAGTGAAGTCATGTAAAAGGTGCAGATGATTATGGTGATTTCTTGCTTGTTTCCCATCTGTAATTACGACAGTAGAACGATAAAATGGATCAAATACACACACAAAACACGAGAAGCCATAAAATAAAAATGCTCTTTTTTCTGTTTAATATCAAATGCTCCACTGCCTTACTTCTCCATCTGATGGAGGCCGAGGTCATGTTGGGAACGCTGACATAAACAGTAACCTGAATAAATGTGTTCTCTGTGACATCGGGTATCCGCTAAAGTTAGCGGCGTCACATTACGTGTGTTTGACGTGATGTGCCATCATCTGGGAAATGGCTTACACATCCGGTTAGTAAAAAAATGCTCGTGTTCCATTTGAGGTGATCTAAACTTCATACACTAGACTGTAGAGTACGAGAAGGAACGTAGTGAGCAAACGTGCGCAGACCAAGTAATCCATAGTGAGATTCGTTGACGACGATTTCTATAATAGATTATTATTGGTTTTATCGATTAGTTGTTTCAGTTTTAGGGTGAAGTTCATCTTCTTACAAACATAGTGAACATAGTCCATGTTGTTCAACAGAAAGCTGTACCATGAGCAGGCTGCTGAGCTTTGTAAACAGAAGGTGTTTACCTTTATATGGAGATTTGGAGGTGTTTCTTTATGCAAATGAGCATCGCTGTGCACAAACAAAGCAATTTAGATAATGTCTAGGATTTATTAGCATCATTGCAACTTGTTTCCCACTCACACGCGCTGCTACACGAGACCCCTGATCGTTTCCTGCTGTGTGTTCACGTTACTCAGTATGACATCAGACATGGTTCTGATATCAGCTGTATTCACACGTGCACCACTTATTTTGTGCACGTATTACTCCAGGAATCGGGACGAGCGGCGGAGAGACGAACGCAGACGGCGGGAGCCTGAGCGTCACGGGAAGAGCGGCGAAATGTACCGAGAGAGAGAACGGGAACGAGAGCGGAACGAGCGGAGGAGAGCGAGCTCACGAGGACGCAGTCGGAGTCGCAGTCGGAGTAGCAGCAGAGGGAAGAGCCGAGACCGAGAGCAGAGACGAGGTGAGCGATGATCGGAGACCTGAAACTGCGTTTAATTCCTAAAACACAGCGGGTCAGACACACACACTGTATTACAGCTGTTTCACACCTTTTATAATTCCACATTAATGCAGTATTATTATTATTATTATTATTCTCATTATGGTTATTTTTTCATTTGTGTCCTGATATCAGCTATATGTGTGTAGTTGGTTAATAATGTTTATATTATTACAGAGGAAAATCAATCTGTAGAACTCTGAAGGATGGTTTTTAGTCATAATTATGGCCTTGTGTTTTCGTCTGTATTAACAGTATTTAAAAAAAATTTAAAAACTCTTTCCACAGAACACCGGTCCAAATTCGAGCCGGAGCGGAAAGAGCCGGAGCCGTACACGCCGTTATCCTCAGGGCCCTTAGGAAAACCTCAGCCGCCGCCACCGCAGCTCCCTCTGCTCCCGCTGCCCCACCCTCGCTCACCGTTTCCCCCCTCGGGCACTCCCAGCATCCCCAGCGCCGTAACGGCTCACCTGCCTGACAGCACCACCGAGAACTGGGCTGCTTACTTCTCTAACCACGGCGAGGGCAAGAGCGGCACGCTGAAACACCGCTGCCGGGATTACGACGGTAAGCATTGCACTTAAAAATTCTCAAGAAAGTCCTCGCTTTCTTGAGCCAATCGGGTTTATAATGAGGTGATGAATATTTAATGAGGTGATTATGCAAGTCGACTGATCTCCATTAATGTGTTAAAGTGAAAGATAAAGAATTTGAGATCAAGGCTTTCTTTATTTTCTTGAAATTGTAGTTTTAGTTCTTCAGACATCTTTTTAAACTGTTCAGTGTTTCAGTTCTTATTCTCCATTTTACAGTAGAGATGTTATTTATAGTAAATCATCTTATACTTTCATTCACAGTACACTTCTGAGATTTATTTTTGCTTAAAATAAAAAAGTGTATTAGTAACAGTTTTTAAATGTAGCACTGCGGTATTGTTGGCTGTTTGTGATGACACGTGCAGTAGAAATGACTATAATATAAATGTATTAAATGACTATAATGTTATGATAAAAATATATTAAATGACTTTAATTATGTAATATTTCTGTCACATGACCCAGCTCTCATTTCAGTTAATACAGTGTAGATTAGAATCTTTTACATACTGAAATGTTCTTAATTGATCGTCTGAAGGTTGTGTGAAGAACTGACACACCCTGAACTAAAGATCTGATTGGCCCTGAATTAAAGATGTGTTGTTTTCAGAGCGAAGTGAAGAGTCTGATGTTAATTTTATTTTATTTACATTTTGCTCATTTGCCTGAAGCTTTTATCCAAATTAGTTTACATTTGAGACGCGATACTGATTGAGCAGATCAGGATTACTAATCCAACTGTGATTGTGCTTTGGGATTTAACCTTATGACTTGCACTGTGTGTGTGTGTGTGTGTGTTGAATCTGTCCTTGCTAATGCCCGCTGCTGAACGTTTTTGTGGTGGGAATTCCTCCAGGGCCGCGTCTCAGTCAGCGCTGGGTTCAGAGGGATTTGACTAAAACAGTAGTGTGTATATTTACCCTGCGGTCTCTCAGTTGCTTCTTCACACCGCTGGGAGATGACTGAAATGATCTGATGAGGGAATGAGATTGTCTTAAGTAGGGCGTGTGGAGGAATAATTACTAGACGCTGAGCTCGTTAAACACACACTGTAGTCGTTGTGTTTTAATCTGTAATGTAAGCGTAGTCTAAAATCTACACCGTTCTGTCACACGTCATTTAGCTGTTAAAGTTTTCATCCGTTTTTTTTGTTTTTTTCAAATATATATATTCTTAGTTTGGATATTCAATTAATATATGAAAAATTTAATTTCCTTGCCTGAAAACCAACCTTTAAATTTATAAATGTATTTTTTTTCTTACAGAGAAAGGATTCTGTGTCCGCGGTGACCTTTGTCCTTTCGACCATGGCAACGACCCTCTGATAGTGGACGACGTTGCCCTGCCCACCATGATTCCCTTCCCTCCCCCCGGCATGCCCCCTGCACGCATGCCCCCTCCCATGCCCCCCATGCCCGAGCCTATCCCCATCATGCCCATTCCGATACCTCCCCATGGACAGCCCCCGCCTCCAGGCATCTACCCCATGGCAGGTGAGTTCACAGGTACTGGATTGGTTCTAGAAGTAGTTTCTTTAGTTCTTTCTTTTTAAGAAGTTTCTTGAAGAAATTTTATAATTGTATCATTATAATTGTATTGTGTGCGGCTGTGGCTCAGTCGGTAGAGCAGGTTGTCCACTAATCCACTAATCGTAGGGTTGGTGGTTGGAATCCCGGCCCGGGTGATCCCATGCCGAAGTGTCCTTGGGCAAGACACTGAACCCTAAGTTGCCCCCGATGGCAAGCTAGCACCTTGCATGCAGCTCTGCTACCATTGGTGTGTGAGTGTGTCTCATTTGTAAGTCGCTTTGGATAAAAGTGTCTGCTAAATGAGTAAATGTATAAATGTAAATGTATCAGCCTTTTTACGTTTCAATTTGTCTCTGTTTACGTATCCAGGAAAACGCTGCTGATATTTCCCTTGATGTAAAGTTTTGTTTCGTATAATAACGTGGGCAGCGCCACGCCGTTTTGGACCCGAGTGATGTTAACGGTAATTATGTAGTGTAATGGTGTACTGACGTAATGTTCAGTACAGTAGTATGCAGTTGGGTACGCTGACCCGAGTGACCCAGAACATGTGACGTGCACGTCGGTGTATCTGTCACAGTTACTGAGCACCAGGTGAACGAGCTGAAAATCTCCCGTCACCAGCAGCCTAACGTAACGACTCCCTCGCCTAACGACTCCCTCGCCAAACAACTTCACAACTGGCTAATGTTACACACTCCACATCATCATAGACTATCATTCACTCACTTTACACCAAATTATACAACACATAACTAACTGTTAATCAGGAACAAAGCTAACACACAATCACCGTGAAATCCTTTTTCTTTTTTGCTGGTTTAGTTCTAGTGTTCACGCTGATAAACCTTTATTATAAATTTATAAAATTGTCAGTCCAGTTTCTTCTGATGCTGCTGTGGTGTGTAGCTTAGCGTAGTGTAGCGTGATCCTTCTGCAGTTAAACCCACTAAAGATATAAATGTATAATGTCACACTGAAGGTTTACAGGAGCAGCAGTTCCATGTGCCAGGGATTTATGACCAAAACACAGATTTTTTTTTAAAAAATGTTGATTTTCTTATTAGATATTGGATATTTATTCTGTCTTTGTATTGTTTTCTGGTATTTGACAGATCTGAGCTCTCCACAGTTATCAAGAACAAACACGCATTTATTTTCCTTCTCCTCCTTTATACATGACTTTATTGTCACATTTTACACAATCGATTACACACACATTAGCGTACGTTACGTGATCAATCTCGGACTTCTTTTGCTGGCGCATGATATTTTGAATGAAAGTTGGGTCATGTGTACCGTTGAACTGAGGGTCACGCTGACGTACACAACATGGGTTTTTTTTTTTTGCATAATATCTTTTGAATATTGCAGAAACACCAGCATTTATTATTTCTTCTCAAATGTCTTCAACAAACTCTTCAGCGGCAGCGCACACTACTGTACTGAAGAGAAATGTGATGCAGTTTACCATTTTGCCCCGTTTAGGACCACCTCTAATCCCATCCAGTGGGATAGAGACTCCGCCCCATGCACGGACGAGCTCCTCCTCCCCTCTGGCTCCGCCCGGAGTAAATGCACCTCCACCTCCTCATCCTCCACCTCCTCCTTCTTCTTCCTCTGCTATTTCTTCTGCTTCTCTACATCCTCAGTACACTCTGTCTGAATGTAAGCCGGTGCCGCCATCTCTTTCATCCTCTACAGTGGTTTACACTTTCAGCTTTTAAAAGGTCGTTTAAACAGAATTCGGGTAGCTGCTGTTGTGGACACTCGGCTAGGACAGGTTATTACTTCACTTTGAGCTGGAGCTACAACTTTAACAACAACTAGCAAGAATTTCTTCACGGGCTAAACTATTTTACACCTCAGCACAGTTAATTTTTCAGATCAATAGGAGTTGATTAATTTTCTGTAACAGCAGCTTGGACAGTCGTTCCATCTGAGAACTCAATCACAGGTTTATTTTAATGCGCTCGATCTAATACGTTAACGTTCTATAGTAACAGCTCGTGTACAGCGGACACGCCATGTAATCTAACACTAATAATAAACGGAATTTTTAAAAATCTGTGTTAAAGAATAACATGATATGATGTTTTCTGGAAGGAGTCTCCAGTGTCAGCAATGTGCAACAGTCAGAGGTGAAGCTGTAACTTTAAGTTTTCAACATTTTCAGGACAGAGGAGTTTACACTTCTGTACTGTTTCTCACTAACATGACAAGTTGCTTTTATTTATTTATTTATTTATTTTTGGCTTATTAGCTTTGTGAGAGAACTAACTTGTCATTTGGATGTTACACAACATTAAATGTAACGATTAATGGATAAAAGGTGTCATTCAGTTATATATATATATATATATATATATATATAATTAATGTGTGTGTGTATGTTTAGCATTTAATGACATTGTACTACAGTGTGCTAAAGTTGTTTTTTCACATTTTGTAGTTTTATATGAAACTCATATAAATATCCATTACTCTCAATAGAGAGAGTGAGTTCAGTGGAATACTCACTTGGCCATTTAATGATCTTTTTGCTGTAACGGTCTTTGGGGGAATCTCATTTGCATCATTATAATAAGACCCCTAGCGCTGCTAAATTAAAATCACAAAAGCACACGGATGTTCAGTGTAACATATCGGATTGCTCAAATATAAATTATAAATGTCATAAAATTTAATGGAGCAGACTAAGCTTTCATGCTGCAGGTGGAGTGAGTGTGTGTGTGTATACCTATGTCTACATACCGGAGGGTTTATATGTTGATTGCAAATAGTGTAATTACAGGCTTTGCCCAGTAGGTGGTGGAGCATGTTGGCTTTAGTTTTAAGGAAATATCAAACAGCATTTTTAAAAATATTAATTTAAAGCTGAATTGAAAACTGTTGATGTACAAGTATTAGACATCATTAATTAATCATTTGTCTTATTTTTCTTTGACTTCACAGACAGCTACGATCCCGAAGCGTATAATCCAGAATCTCCGGCCATCACCGGGACGGGCCGAACTCAGTACCGACAGTTTATTCCTCGCATTCAGACTCAGAGACCCAACTTGATTGGTCTCACATCAGGAGACACACAGAGCTCCCGAGGTATCCCGTGGTTCTCTTTTCTCTGTCTGATAGTTAATTTTAATACATTTTGAACTGGACTGATAAAGTAACTGTTCTGAAACATTCCCTTACACACACTACATCTGAGTCTACACACGTCTCTGTTAAAATGTAATAACTAATAATCTTCTGTCTGTTTAGCTGCTAATATAGTAATCCAGACTGAGCCGTCAATAACCAACACCTCGAGCGGTGAGGTGAGACACGGCATGGAGCTTGACAGCAGGAAGAGATCACTAGAGTCTGCAGATGGGCCGCAGGCCAAAAAGCCCTGGACAGACAAGTAAATATTTATTATATTAAAATTAGAATAAAGAAGTCAATTGCATGACGCTGGATAACATAATCTCCATCACTCGCCACATTGTTTTTAGGTAACATAATAATAATAATAATAATAATAGTATTTTGTGAATTCATGTAAAATAGTAATTTTCTTGTCACTTTATCTGCTTACAGAGAAAGTCTACTCAGGGCTTCTGTTTCTACATGCATTTGTTCCAGTCGTGAACCACACGGTCCGATCTCACTAATGAGATCCTTCACTAAGAACGAAACCTAATTATTCAGATGAGACTCCGTGGTTCAAGGCTGGAGCAAATGCCAGATCACATTGAGGCCCAGGAAGGGGGGTGTGTGTGTGTGTGTTCTACACCATGAGCTTAACAGCCGTGTTCAAAAACGCCTTCTTTAACATGGAGGAAATTATGTTGAATAATTAGAAAATAAATATATAAAATAAAGATACAGAAATGATTTAAAAACAGAAGTTTAATTGGTTCTAAATTAGAGAGAATGTGTAGTTTACTCCACCTGCATTTACCGTATTTTCCGCACTATAAGACGCACCTAAAAGCCTTAAATTTTCTCAAAAAAGCTGCCATGCGCCTAATAATCCGGTGCGCCTTATGTGTGGACTGAGTTCTAAAATCTGTAAAAATGTGCGACTTTGGTAAACGCTGATTGACTGTCGGACCATTTCCCGCTGATACAGGGACGTAATACGTACACTACGTGCGCTGGCAGCGATAACCCAATCAGAGAACATTACGTAATACGTACAGTACGTACGCTTACCTCCGCCACGCCTCCGGTAGGTATACTACCGGTATACTGCAAAACAACATTTGTTGAATAAAGTCTAACTTAGCTCACTGTTTTGCTTCCGTTACCTTTTTTTTTGTAGACCGTTGTCACAAAGTTGGAGGCAATAAGTAAGTGCAGGAGAACAATCTTTATTTAAGAACAAAAACAAACAAGCACCGCTTAGCATCGCCGGCTAAGGCTAACCATACTGGCTTCGGCTAACCATACTGGCTTCATTCGGTTAACAGACAGACCTTCAAACAAAGAACAATAACGCGCAATGTGCTCTTAGCCCCGAGGGGTTTAAATACCAAACACGACACAGCTGGGATATATCACCGAATCCAAAACAATTAGTCACGTGTCCAGAGTTAGTTCATGCTGGGGTGCCATGAGGTGTAACAACCGTATGTTTTAGCACGCGCCTTATAACATGGTGCGCCTAATGTATTGGTTAAGTACAGAAATAGACCCCGTAATTGAGACTGCGCCTTATAATCCGGTGCGTCTTACAGTGCGGAAAATATGGTACATGTAATGTGGCACGTGTTTTAACCAGATTCATTGATTTGTGTTAATAGTAAAACTTTTTACTGCTTTCGATACGCTTTGTGCTTTCATTTTGTTTCTCTTATTTGTTTTATTTATTTATTTTATTATTTCATAGGCAAAATTTCAACAATCAGCACAAGCCGGCCTTCCCCAAGAAGAATCACTACGTTAACACCAAACTAGAAGTCCGCAGAATTCCCCGAGATCTCAACAACATCACCAAACTAAACGAACATTTCAGCAAGTTTGGGACCATCGTGAATATCCAGGTGCACGTTTAACAACTTTACTTCCTCAGTACCGTTTCATTCCTGACACATAAGTGGACACTGTTTATAGGTTACTTGTTTGGATTAAATCCAGTCAAACAGTCAAAAACTGCAAGAACGCAGTAATAAATATTGCAGCTTTGATAACTGTGTTTTATGATTTAATTTAATTGTTATGATTCATCTCTGGGGTTTCCCAGATCCACTGCTCTAGACCACAGCTAGTTCAATTCAATTCAATTCAATTTTATTTGTATAGCGCTTTTTACAACAGACATTGTCTCAAAGCAGCTTTACAGGAATATAAACACAGTTCATACACAGTAAAAGTGAGAAATTATCCCAACTGAGCAAGACACTGAGTGGCGACAATGGCAAGGAAAAACTCCCTAAGA
>JAFFST010045892.1:97742-111180 GCA_022414735.1 Noturus placidus | reverse complement strand
GGGATATAAAATGCAGACTGAAGAAGGCAGTTTACATTCATTTTTTACTTTGTCATGAAATGTACGTAATGTTCTAAAAATTTAAATAAAGACTAATATGATGATATATGAATGAGGAGATTTTTATATATCATAAATATTGGACATCTAGAAAGCTAGTATATTGCTGCTCGAACAGTCCTAGTTTAATTATCACATTAAATCACTGAAAATTTGGTTTCCTTTCAATTATATGGCTTCCACATTCAACGTCTTCTCAAATAGCACTTGATCCAGCACATTCTATAATTTTGCATCTTTTTTTGTTAACATTAATAATTTTATCTAAAACAAATGACTCTGGTCATTTTGAGAGAGGCATGTCCCAGATTAAGATGCTGCCTCATCAGATGTCTAAAAACCACACATTTCAGTGCAACATACTGTGTTAGATCAAACTGTGAGTCAATGGCAATAGATTTAAATACTGATACTTCCTCGGGCAGTGGTGGCTCAGTGGTTTTAAGCTCTGGGTTACGGATGAGAACGTCAGGAGTTCAAACCCCAGCACTGCCAAGCTACCACTGTTTGAGCCTTGAGCAAGGCCCTTAACACTCAACTGCTCCGTTGTATAAATGAGATTGATGTAAGTCACTCTGGATATGGGCGTCTGCGAAGTGCTGTAAATGTTCGAGCCAATATCGTGCAACAAATTTCTCATCAGTCGCGCCTCGATTTTTGGCAAACTATGAATACGGCCCATAGAGTGTATGGTCTGACTGATATAGTAATTTTTCCAAGCAAAAGCTGATAATATTAAGACAGTACAATTATACTGAAAAATTTAAGTCATTAAAACAATTTTACAAAACAAAAAAACTAACATTAAATGTTTTCAAGCCATATAGCTTTTTAAATACTACATTATTGGTAATATAATGTATGGTAACAAAATATTTACATCAGTCAGGCCTTAATAGAGAGTGTATATCCCAGATGGAATTGCTTAAATTAAGACATCGTCAAGTTAACTTAAGACCATCAGAAAGAAAATAAATAAATAATAAATAAATAAATAGAGAGTGGTTTCTGAAAAAGAAATCTTGAATGAAGCTACAAGTAACCTCTTAAAGTCCCAAATAATGATTCAGTTATTCATCTTAAAGCACATTTAAGATTCAGTATTCAGAAACAACACTGAAAGTAACAGGAAAGGAATCGTTAGAAGAGTGAGGATTGTATGTCTGGATCGAACAACCAGTCTTGGGAGGTTAAGGGATTAAGGTAGAATATGTTAGCAAATTATTTATATAATGTATATATTTGTATGCCCAGAATGCATTACTCCCTAAAGTCCCTGATCTACTGAAACTACACCGTATAAACCCCTTAAAATATCAACGAATTTTAGCGTTTATTATATTTCTTAAAATGTTTGATATAGTAATAGTTATCTGAGAATGAATTTCAGCATTTGGGATAAAGCCAGACTTTTACCTTCAATGCTTTATGCAGGCAATCAGCTAAATAGGCAGGAACACTTCTGGCACACATTACTGTAAGAGAGAAGAAAGAGAGCGAAAGTACATAATATGAGACATGAGAGAGAAGGCGTAAGGGAGAAGAGAAGGAAGAGAGTATTTTAGGGTGTGAACTAATAGTTTTCAATGGTGTGTGTGTGTGCACGCGAGCGTGTCTTACCCACAGCCAGCAGCACTTCTTGCAGGTGTCCAGAGGTTTCTCTTTTAATACTCTCTTCGATCTGAAATCCAGACAGCTTCATATACTCAGCAAACACTGAAAAAAATGCAACACAAGCCATTGATCAATGAGGAGGACGGAACAAGACCTAGCTACAGTGCCCTCCATTAATATTGGCACTCTTGGTGAATATGAGCTAAGAAGAAATGTACCTCTCCTAAGATGTTCAGCACTGCGGTTCCCCAAAATGGTCACAAATTGTTCTTCATCTGTACCAAATTTCTTTTCTCCTGCTTCAAAGAGGGTCTACATGCATACATACACACACACACACAAACTTAAGAGCGATCTGATGTGACCACTGCTTTAGACTGATGCTACATCAGTTTTAATGGAAAACATACTGGTAAAGATCATTCAAGTAAATAAATAAAAAAAACAAAGAACAAAAAGAAAACTTGGGTTTTTGTTATATTTTTCAATAATTGCATCATTGTTGCACTTTAAAATAAAGTAACATTGATGGTGGCTAAAACAAGGAACACACAGAGTGAACAAGTCAAGAGGTGTTTTTCTAAACTCTACAGAAAATCCACTACTTTACTGTGTAGCTCTTTTGGCATCATTCTAAAAGAGTCTGTAGACAGATCAGTAGGGGGCACTAGAACAATAACTGCAAATTGCTGAAGTATATGCACATTCATATACTACATCTGGACCACTAGGTGGCAGTACTTTCCATTCTGCTATAGTTTTATTTCGTCTTATTTTGCTAGTCTAACATACATCCATACCTTCGCATCGGACTGTACCAAGGCCTCTTGTACACCCTGCTGTCTGCTTGCCTACAACCAAAACAGTTCTCATTAAACAATAACTAGTATACACCCTTATACCATTCCCCATAGACATAATGCAATTATTAATTTATTATTTAAAAAAAAAGACACATTATTCACACACAAACGTTCTGCTGACAAGTAACATTACCTGCAGCAAAATGACCAGCATCTGCCTGAAGGCTCCAGAAGTGTCACCAGTCACATCATCCTCCAGGCTTTTACCATGCACTGTAACACACACACACACACACACATCTAGTAACCAACCTGAACCTTGATCCTTAAACCAATTATACAAATAATCTGTAGCTTGCACCCATACAAAAGTAAAAACCCCAGATTCTCATACCCTGCTTGTAGGCTTTATTGATCTCTTGAATCTCATTGCAAGTTCTTGAAGCCAGGATGCAAACCAAAACCTTTTCAGATGTTCCTGTACCCTGAGGGGGAAAAAAAACCCCAAAAATAATTCTTCAGACTGAGCTAGGTATGTACATCCATTTTCTATACCAATTATCCTACACATGGTCACGGGGAACCTGGAGCCTATCCCAGGGGACTCAGGACACAAGGTGGGGAACACCTTGGACAGGGTGCCAACCCATCACAGGGCACAATCACACACAATGGACAAATTGGAAAAGCCAACTAGCCTACAGAGCATGTCTTTGAACTGGGGGAGGAAACCGGAGAAATAGGAGGAGCTGGGTATGTGTACACTTCGAAAGAATGACATACAAGTGTGTGTGTTCATACCTTAATGGCATGCTTCAGGCACTCCACATCATACATTGTAGGCGTCTCCAACAGTGCTACAATCAAAGTCTCAAATTTCCCTGTCAGCTCTGATTTCAGTTCATGTATCAAGTCCTAGAGAGAGAGAGACTAAAATTATTACTTTCTTTCAAAAAAGACCTGGTGGGTTCACAGATTACAGGTATAAATGGAACGAGGAAGTTAGATATGAGGACGAAGCTGACAGGAGAGATAAGGACAATCTCTGCTTCCTGATTGAGTCTCTAAAGTTAGTTATAATTTTTTTTAACCAAGCTTCTGTATTTCAAACCCATCTGAATTGTTTGTAAATGACCCCATAAAGCAGGGGTCTTCAACGTCTTCCAGGCCAAGAACCCCCAAACTGATGGCGAGATGGAGCGGGGACCCCTTAATTTATATATATATATATATATATATTGTTTGAAATTGTGTTGTATCATACTGGTACCAAAACCTTCGCGGCCCCCATGCAGTACCTCCGCGGACCCCCTAGGGGTCGCGGACCCCCTGTTGAAGACCCCTGCCATAAAGCAATATGAATCAGTTCACAAGCAGAAATGAATCAAATCCACATTGCTGTATGAATGTTACACTTTCACTCATAACATTTCCATCGTCTGATATCTCACACGCTGTGCTCTACATGTCTTCATTTATCACTCAGTGGAAGGTCTCAACATGTGTGCACAAGAAGTTATCCGTGTGCCCCTGCCGGTTATCCAGACTCACAATGGCATACTTAAATATTACAGTGAGTTACAGTGTGGGCCAAAATTAAGGCCAACAAACCTCGAAAAAAAATAAATAAATAAAAATTCAACCTACTCATTAGTATTCATTCTGGAACCTTCTATATAGCGGACTTCCTGGTCAAAATATCGGTCAACAAGTAGCTATAACTTTGCTGTGTCGTTTGTACCACAGTCAACGTGAGATGAATGATTAATAGAATAAAATACATGTTGCATTGTCATGTTTGGTGGTTTTAAAAATGTTTTGTCTATTTTTACATCATCATGGCAGTTTGTAGCTCAATAAGTGTTTGATAAAAGTTTTTAGAAAAACACCCAGACGTTTAAGGGTTAATTTGGTGGCGTGAAAGAACCGGATCAGTAATGATAAATTCCCTTCCTTGTACCCAACAATGAAAAACTGTTCCTTATTGCTTTATATGACCTTAATCATTAGGCTTGGTTAACCATGAATCAATAGAACACAGGTCTGTTTATATACAGTATTTAGCTAAGAATTAATAATTCACAAACTCAAATTACTCACACATATTATCTATTAAACTACTAAGAGATAAAAACCTGTACGAACATCAACCTTTCTTGTTGTAATCAATTCTGAAAAAAGCCTTCTGTTTTTAATTTCTCTCAGGTTCTCTACTAATTTACTCCTCATCTTCTAACCTGTATTTGCACTCGCTAAAAGTTCGTTCCTCTTTTTTTTTTTTTTTTTTTTTACACAATGGAATCATTTATAGTCCTTTACTGGCTCATCACTGTGTTTATCAGCAGACACAATCTAGACTGTCACAGATTGATCATTATGTTAAAAATCTAATAATAAAAATTGGATTGAAAATGGGAAAAAGTACAAGGACAAATATCAACGGAAAGAGCAGAATATTAAAAAAAGAGAGTAATGAAAGAGAGAAGGAAGGGAC
The DNA here is from genome assembly GCA_022414735.1 of Noturus placidus. Lineage (NCBI taxonomy): Eukaryota > Metazoa > Chordata > Actinopteri > Siluriformes > Ictaluridae > Noturus > Noturus placidus. The sequence goes on along the minus strand of JAFFST010045892.1, from coordinate 106,209 downwards.
ACATTTTTATAAGACAAATATGAAAGTTATATGGTGTGTGCGTGTGATTATATATATATAAATAACACACACACACACACACACAGTATTTCACAAAAGTGAGTACACCCCTCACATTTGTGTAAATATTTGATTATACCTTTTCATGTGACACTGAAGAAATGACACTTGTACAGTGTACAGCTTGTATAACAACACACAGACATTAATGTCTAAACCACTGGAAACAAAAGTGAGTATACCCCTAAGTGAAAATGTCCAAATTGGGCCTAAAACATCAATATTTTGTGTGGACACCATTATTTTCCAGCACTGCCTTAATCCTCTTGGGTATGGAGTTCACCAGAGCTTCACAGGTTGCCACTGGAGTCCTCTTCCACTCCTCCATGATGACATCACGGAGCTGGTGGATGTTAGAGACCTTGTGCTCCTCCACCTTAAGTTTGTGGATGTCCCACAGATGCTCAGTAGGGTTTAGGTCTGGAGACATGCTTGGCCAGTCAATCATTTTCACCCTCAGCTTCTTTAGCAAGGCAGTGAACAACTTGGAGGTGTGTTTGGGGTTGTTATTTTGCTGGAAGACTGCATACTGATCATGCTCTGCTTCAGTATGTCATAGTACATGTTGGCATTTTTTGGCAGCATGATTAACAGCAAAAATTGTTTTTAAACCGTTGGTCCCCCATTTGTATTGTCCAGTGTGCCCCTCTAGATGAGACACCACTGTCCCATACATTTTGGTTAATATTAGTCTTCTTACTTTCAAGGTCTAGACAGGTCAAAAATGATTGAACAAGCTTCATTTTTGCCACTCCTTTTACACCTAATTGCTTTCCAATTACATTTTCTTTGTTAAGGACATATGTTTTACTTGTCTAACTATAAATAAAGCTCGTGGAAACAGGGATGATCTGTGCATCTGAAGCAATCCCTCACTGCTGGGTCACATCATTGTTCCCATGTTTGCTTTAACATGACTGATGGTCACTATACCATATGAGTGAATGAACAAAGGGAAAGACAATGAATGTAGGAATACAGCTTGATATTTGGCACTAGTGTGACTTAGAAATCCAGCAATGTTTATTCCAAGTTTTTTTTCAAATATTTTTTTTTTTAAATACTTATATATTTATAATCTTCAATATTATATTTTTAACTGACTTACATAGTTCACTTACATTTCCGTGTAATTGTGGTATGTTTATATAGTTATACTACAAGTTGGGAAGCTATTTAAAAATGTAAACTTTTTATTTTATTAATAATTTAAAATGTATAAGTCTTTACCTTGCCATGCAGGGTCTTGTAGGCAGCTTTGATCTGCTGCCGCTGAGCGTTACTACGAGCCGTCAGCAGATTCAGAATGGCTGCTTCATCAGTGCCTGAGCACACAAGTAACAAATATTGCGTTTCATTTCTTCAGCTGTACCCAGCCTTGCATAAGTATTCACCACCCCCAGGAACTTTCCCACTTTTTGTAGTAATACGAATTAATGAACATTATTAATCATATAATTCATTATTTAATCACAATATTGGAAAACTAATTTAGATTGCTCAATAATTTAGAAATGATGTACACAATGTGGAATTGTTCATGGGAGGTGAATATTAATGCAAGGCAATGTATATATTGCTGGTTGGAAGCAACAGTTATTTCCATAAAGCGTGATGGAAAATGGTAGCATAGTAGTACCTGTGTGATATATGAATAATACTATCTATCCTTTCCAGCCATCCATCCAGCACAAATCAGTCACTCATTCCACTACACTCTTTCTAATAACACTACATAACACTTAAAATAATCTTCAACTATGTTTGTACTTGTTTCCTCAATTCAGATGCCACCAGTGGACTCCAGTCAATCTGTTTGTATCCAATGATCTAGTCCTGTGTAACCTTCACATTTTGAATTCTATTTACTTTTCTCATTCATGTTGTGCCTTAAGACTGATTCAGAGTGTTAGAATACTCGAATGTATTTTACTCACGTTGGTATACCGGTGCTACACTCAAACGTCTAAAAGCACCTGATATTAATGATTTGATTTCTGGCATTGTGCTCTGGTGACTTATGAACACTGAAATGCTCTTCAAAACTACATGTGGCCATGTGCACGGTGACTAACCAAATCCTTTCATAGCCTTGAAAAGAGCCTCGGCATCAGCGTTGGCGTTGAATCCGCTCTGAGGCTTGATGGTTCCTCTTCCAGCCTGGGCAGAGGGGAAAAAATGGAAACATTCATTTATTTTTCAATGTTTCTTCTCTGGAGTTTAAAATTGTAGCTCTTCACTACAGTCCTATAGATTACTGTATGTATCTATATGTTTTAATGAATCTACAAATAAAAGTTAACATTAATAATATGCATCACCAACTCTATACCATTTTGCCTTTTTGTGCGGCCTGTCCGTTTAAAGACTAATGCAGGTCAGCTGAGAAGTTTTCCACAAGGAATTTCTGTCTGAGTAACTAATGTGTGGGACGAGGGGGAAAAAAATTAGAGAGAGGGGGGGGGGGGGGGGGGGGTGAACTGGGTTTATGAGTCAGACACTGGCTCAGACAGAAATGAAATCTTATGCAATACTACACAGCCCATGAAGCTTTGCAAAGAATCTTTTACGAAACATTAACATTTACCGAGCACATGCCATTATTACTATTGGGATAGCTAAGTGTATACATTTTGTGTATCATACATATACAACCCAGTTAATGTGGTTTTCAGTAGCCTACATCATAGAGTTTACTGACATACTGTACTACTAAATATTCAAATATTTGGAATGGAAAAATTTTAGAATCTGTTTTATAACATACTTGTTACTTTTCTTCTTCAGACGTTTTTCAAAACTATGCCGAAATGTGGCATTTAAAAAGTAAGCTACCCTGTATTCAAAACCTTTTGCATATTTTAAAATCCACCGCACCAGTATAGAAGTATATGATTATCTATAGCGGTGCATCTTAACATTAATCATTTGACAACTTCACACTTCCTAAGTAAAAGTTGAGTATGCCATCATATTGGTCTACAGTCCCACCCTTAATATGAGTCATAAGAGTTACTCTTACAGTCCATGTGATGTGAGGGAACCTACGACCCACAACTGTCACAAGCCTATTGAAAGAAGGAAGTAAGGCCAAAATGGACTCGAGATGTTGAGCCACCTTCTTAAATAGTGCAATCCCATCCCTTACAATTAATTTTGGTTAAAAAGAGTGACATTTAACGCAACAAGAGCAGACCAGTGACTGCATACAAGTTAAATGGTAAATGGTGCACTTCTATAGCGCTTTTATCCAAAGCTGTCATTCACCCATTCACACACACACACACACACCAATGGTAGCAGAGCTGCCATGCAAGGTGCTAGCTTGCCATCGGAGGCAACTTAGGGTTCAGTGTCTTGCCCAAGGACACTTCGGCATGTGTCAGCCGGGCCGGGAATCGAACCGCCAACCCTACGATTACCTTACTATGGGTGGCTGTGGCTCAGTCCGCAGAGCAGGTTGTCAACTAATCGTAGGGTTGGCGGTTCGATTCCCGGCCCATGTGTCTACACATGCCGAAGTGTCCTTGGGCAAGACACTGAACCCCAAGTTGCTCCCGATGGCAAGTTAGTGCCTTGCATGGCAGCTCTGCTACCATTGGTGTGCGAGTGTGTGTGTGAATGGGTGAATGAGACACAGTGTAAAGCTCTTTGGATAAAAGCGCTATATAAGTGCACCATTTAACTATTAGTGGACAACCCGCTCCACCGACTGAGCCACAGGTAGTTACAGTTATTTCTGATCACTTTTATTTTTCCTTTCCCTCGGATGTTTTTATGTTGGTGTGGGACTTCCTACTTGGTCTTATGATTAAAATAACAAGTCAGAGTAACAGGATACAGTCCGTCAGAGGTAGAGCTTTGTGTTCTTTGTTTTCAAGTTTATATAATCTCAGCATGCCCTGATGTTGGAGTTTCATATCGCAACAAATATTAGTGAATCAAATCAGCACTGACAAGAAGACATCAAATGTCTAGCTCTAGGTCTGTGCAGTAATGTTATATGAATGGTACTGCAATACTGGCTTTTGTAATACTGATGTCCCACATGAGGCCATGTCACATGAGGTCTTTTTTTTTTTTTTTTTTTAACTATTTCAATAACTAGTAGTGTAATGTTGCTGTTTCTCTAACGGCTCGTATTTTATCCATATTATGCAAGTTTACTGCATTTACTGTTCCTCAACATTGATCAGTCCTATTTGTGCAAGGCTAAAAGTGTTTCGTAAAATACCCACGAGTATGACCTATACTTAATTACGTACACACCCGCACACGCATGCAAGCAGTAACTTGGTGACAACCGAGTTGTCATGATACGTTTTCCACAACACACACACACACACACACACACACACCTTATTATCCTTGTAAGTACCTTCCACTGACTCAATTATTAATACAGTTACATAGTGATGTGCCTGAACCTTAACCTCAGTAACCAAAAGCAAATGTTTTGGCTCCTGAAGTGTTTAAATAAAAGCAGCGCTTTTTGTAATTACCAAAATAGGCGAGGGGCAGGTTAGTTTGTCCCTATAGCAAATATCCCCATTAGATCAAAACTGTCAGGTATCCCTATCCTTTTGGAGACATTTGGTCCTCACAAGCACAGAGCTGTTAAAGGAGCCGACAGTGATACAAGTGCTACAGAGCTAAGCATTTGCAATTTAACTACAAACTACAGGCATGGTCACATGGGTGGTACGGGGTGGCAGCTGACACCTTTGAAATAAGCCTTGCCACACCAAATGCAACTCCAACCTAAAGTCAGGTTGATTTCAGCCATTACTGTAGCGTTAGAGGTATACAACTATGAAGCTAATACTTCATAGTAATCTGATATTCTGCAATCTGCTCTACTGCCATTCTATTCAATCACTCTGAATAATTCATCTCAATCAAACCCAAAACATTGACAGAGCTGGAAAATTCATGAATTAGGTCTTTTGCAGTGGGGTTAAATACAGTGTGGCAGGAACATCTGACTAAACACACTAATAATACATTATTATAAAAAGTTCACCACTGTGGGGATTCTGGTTAAAAGATGGGCTTCAGGTGGAATGTGTTTAGTACAGGACGATTCATTCTCACTTGTGAACCTTGAAACTTCATGAATCAGACTTTTCTGGAACGAGTTTGTATTTAAATATGCACCAAAACAGCATCATGTAAATGAAGAACTTTAATGTGACGTGTCTTGCAGCATTAAATACTGTGTTTGGGTTTGTTTGGAAGTTCTGACTCTCATAATATGCTTAAACAAGTCGAATTGTCAGTTCCTGTACAAATCAACAGCATTCCCGTCTGATCTAGGCTTGATGGGTAGAAAAACTTAGTCTTTTAAAACTGAGAACAAAAGCACAGATTTCAGCACTTCAGACACCTCAAACGCCACTGGCTTTAGTAGCTCAATAAACAGTGTTAGCAATTAATTTGAAGGTTATATAAACATTATTTGTTATGCATGAACAAATCTGTAAGAAGTATATCTTTTTTAATATGGCATGCTCACTTGCACATGTGCACTTGAACACGGTTGAGAAAACAGTACATATACTTTACGTACCACGGTGAAATCAGAACTATCACTAACTTGCCTTTAATAACTCAAGACATCATATAGTGTCACGTGTAAAATGTGCACGAGTGACATTGCCAACGGTTTTGCTCATCAAGAAAACATCCACAAATCTCGCAATTTTAAGGATCAACATCCAATGCATGCATCAGACAAAAACAGTCTCAGACAAGCAAACAGACAGATACAAGTGAGCTTGCTTCTTTCGGCACTGCTCTCATATCAAACTATTCCTGCCTGTGAGAGCGCGAGCATTATGTTTACAGTCCAGGATCCATGGTCGTTTAATTTGTTTGAAAGGGATTGTTAATGTTTATCAAGGTTTGTGCATGCATCTATGCAAACACAACTCCACCCTTGAAACCACAGCAGATGGAAGTGATATTTGAGAGAGAGAGAGGGGAAAACCTGCCATTCTAGAAGTGCACACATACAGTATGAGTCATCAGCGTCTGAAGAAGAAAAGATTGGAAAACTTTTCTCTACATTTCGGCTCATATTTCACTACAACCGAGACCTCTTTTCCACCCTTTGGATACTTTAGATGACTAAGTTTTCCCACTAAAGTAAAGCTCCTATATCGTCATGTGTGTGGTCAACTTTTTCAAAGTAAAAAAAAAAAAAAAAAAAAGTATTACAAAGTGTTTATTTGCATAACACATTTAGCACTTGTTAAAATTGTCCCAAAACAGCTTTACAGAAATCCGGAAAAACTCCCTGAGGTGAAACCAGACTCAAAAGGGAACCAATCCATTTATGGGATTATAAATCATTTCTCTTCCACAACTGTTCACTATAAAGTCAAACAGTAGGCTTTAGTACACGTGTTGAAATGTTTGAGGCCTGAAATGAGCACAGCACAGTCTTTGAGATTACAGCAGCAGTTCTTAGTTACAAATCTACAGTATCCTGGTGTTAATATTCCTGTGTGAATCAAGGAGGAGACCATTTGTGGGAAATCTTTAAGGATATCCATCTTGGATTATCCAAGACAGCCAAGAGTGAGTCACAAGTGACCAAAAAGGGAACCTTTAAAAGCTTCAAATATTATACTGGCAACTAGATTTAGAGATTTAACCTCACAATATGCTTAATAACATGTCATAAAGACAATTAGTGCTTTGGAAAGCTGATGGACCAAATTACACACATGATCTAACCTGAGAGATGGTTGGCTGACAGACAGGAGACAAATTTGTTGGTAAGAATGAATGAAGTGAGAAAACAGACTTGGAGGATTTTTTCACACTAGAGGGAGTGTACAATGATTGTGTGCTGAATTGGAATGTACAGGCATCGCCCTTTCTTAACTGTCAAACCAGCATGGTGGGATGTTTGCACTGCATTTGACAAGCACCAGTTTCTGAACAAATAATGTTGTAAAGAATCTCAGTAACTCAAAAGTGCAATCCTTTACCAACACTTTCTGTATGATTTTGAACACGTCAGTACGTTTGCAAATGTCTGCCAGTACACAAAAAGTATCTCAAATACTGCATAACACAGCAAAGAACCAGTGTTGTTACAGTGACACTAGGAACTCAAGAAAGAAAGAAAGAAAGAAAGAACGAAAGAAAGAAAGAACAGCATTTAAGGTAGTTCAGGAGCAGCCAATTCAATCATTAAAGGCATTACTTCTTTTTTTGCAGTGGGGTAATAAAAGCAAAACATCACTATTTTTGACTCACCATGGTTTTGGTTTTTTTTTATTTCTGCTGGACAAGTCAGCTATAAGAGGGGGGGAAAAAAGTGTATAATGAATTAAATAATGGTGTAAAATGACACACATTGAAAGACAGCCATGTAAAAATGATCCTAGCAACAGGTAAGGGCAGAACAGAATATAAAGTAGATTGAAAAATAAATGTACTTACCAAAAGAAGTTTTCCGTGCTGTAGGAGAGAGAGTGAGAGAGAAGAGAGGAGAAGAGGAAAAGCTCTTTAAACAGAGCCGCACCCTGTTCACTCTACGAGCTGCTGGGGATTATGGGTAGTGTAGTTTTTGCTTAAAGACAACCCGTAGTTCCAAAACTGACTGAGAGTCGAGTGGAATCATGAAATAATGCAAACCAAGATGATTTGGGTGTTACAGATAAGACATTTGTAAAACAATAATTTAAAAAAATTCCATGAATGTCAATATATAATATTATAATATTCCCCTTCTCTTTTGCGATGCTCTCTGATTATTTCTGTGACCTGTGTACTGAAATTCAAAGTGATGCATCTAAAGATGACCACCACATATTAATGGCTTCATCTCTATATTAAAAGATCTTATTTAGAGATTGTGCTTTTCTGAAGTAACTCAAATTTCTGTTTCACTGACCCCTGAGAGGGCTTAAGCAAGACATCCTGATTGTCTACAAACAATGATGAATAACTAGCAAAGTGAGTTAATTAGCACAGTTTACAAATTTGCATTAGTAGATCAGGTATGCCCAGGTCCACCCCTCAGAGGTTATCTCCAAATTAATTGTGGCGTAGGTGACCTAACTTGTTTAACTAGGCTTTAGACGCATCTGAGTTTCACAGCTTTACAATTAGAGCTGGAATCCATCTACAACTTTTAGAAACGTACAACACATTTTCATTTTACAGTGGCTGGATTAGTGTAGTAACCTTCCTTTAACTTTTTCATACAAATGTAAAAGTTAGGATTGTGTACATAGTTCCCCCGTTCTTGTTATACACATATACATACACATATATACATTCTCTCTCTCTCTCTCTCTCTCTCTCTCTCAACTGAATCAGTAGAGCTGGGAGAACTGAATCATTCTCTCTTTCAGCTGAATCAGAAGAGCTGGGAGAACTGAATCATTCT
>JAFFST010045892.1:72027-89527 GCA_022414735.1 Noturus placidus | reverse complement strand
AGTCTATTCTAAACACTTAATTCTTTTATAATTATTTCTGACACACAGATTTGCTATAATGGAGCGTTCAGAGTGGCACTATTTACATGTAATCTGCCTACATTTGTAGAATCCATTTAAAAAAAAAAAAAAAAAAAAGTTTTAACGCAAATTGTCATCACACAGAGGGTGACTCTACCTTGAAGAAATTTCTGGAAGAAACCGCTGGATTGTCCGCTGATGAACGAGCCGAAAAGCTGGCGCAAAATAAGGTACTACAGCAGTGAAATTGAAAATGAACATTGACACCAGGATGCTGGATAAGTGCTTTCTAATTCATATTGGATTAGACGGTCTTTCCACCCTGTTTGTCCTTTGCAGTATGTGGCTCTTACAGTAGATGGGGCTTGAATCCCACACAATGGATCATAATCAAGCAAATGCTGTAGATGCTCTCCATTTTGTATGTGGATTAAATGTTTTCTTTTTAAGAGCTCAGTATTATAAGAGTCTGCCTTTTTAATTAAAATAAAGCTTTAATTGATGTAATTATTTTTACTTGAATTGTCTTGATTCTACAGTTTTGACATACCTTATTGGGTTGTGATTATAGCATGCAAGGTCTATAAATGGCTTTAGGTTGGGTGGGGTTTTGGGCTCTCTTTTGTGTGTGTGGGGTGGGGGGAACTTAAATAAAACTGTTCTATTTTTCAGGCAATCCAGGTAGCTCATGATGAAGTTGCTGCTGAGGGACAGTGTCGTGTAAGAAACATATACTCTGACACAGAGAATATTCCTGTTTAATATTGAACTGTTTAATTTAATATGAATGACTATTGTACCCCTTTGGAAACAGCCAGAAGTGGACAACGTGAACTTCCACTTCATCACCTTCGTCAACGTAAATGATCAGGTTCATGAACTTGGTAGGTTGTCCTTTGCATTACACTGTGCAACATGAGGTATTACTCACTTTCATCTAATGTAATGTGGGTTGCTCAATATGTTTAGTTTGTTTACTTGTAAAAAAAAAAAAAAAAAAAACATTTAAGAACAGAAGTTGGAACCAAAGTGCTGTACAAGTAGTACAAGACCGATTTTTATAAACAAATATTTTAATACCAGTGGACAAATTTTACACCCTCAGACTGGATTTAAAAAGAGAATAAAAGTGGATCTTCAAAGATTTGAACATATAGACAATGTGTCCTAAGTAAATGTAAATTGATACTTGAAATGATTTTACACTGTCACTGATTCAGGTTATTTAATAATTCATCTATTTGTTATCTGAGTGATGTCTGTCTTTTGCCCATTTAAACCCCCTGTCTAAGACGGAGTAATATTTTAATCTTTAATGATCTGTGTTAGGGCTGTCACTTCAGTTGTATTTGAGTAGGAATTAATTTAAAAATGTATGTTTGGCTATTACATGGACTGACTGGGGCTATTACTGTTGTAAGAATGAGCATCAGCAATAGTGCCATAGATGGCTTTTATGTCTGATTAATCAAGAAGGGCGAAAATAGTTTTTGTAGCAAAGAAAATCATGTGGCAATACCAAATCTTTTATCACAAGCTATCAGGAAAGACTTCAGTAAGCGCGCCCCAGTAAATTCTAAGCAGTAGTCCAGCATGTATTCTATTAGTGAGTGTGACTGTGTTTGCAGATGGCAGAATGAAGGGGCCTGTGAACCATGGTGCAACAAATCCAGACAGCTTTGTTATGGTAGCGTATCTTCTGTTGAACTGAAACCATAATTCAAATCGCAAAATTATAGTATTAACAACGGAATGTTCCTCCTTCGGTAGGATGCAGCAAAGGTGTGTCGTGAATTTATAGAGCGAGAGAAGGGGGAAATGCGCTTCTCTGCTGTGGCGCTCTGTAAGGCCTGAAGATGAGCTGTACCCCACCACTGTGACCAAAAACTTCCCCCTCCGTTTCAGGCCAGAGCACATCAATCCTGCACAGTTCACCCAAGCTGCCTGCTTATGAAGATCATACACTGTTCATTCTTTTCTGTGTCTTTCTTCACCACTGCCAGGCTTCTCTTCTGTTTCTTATTTGTAGTATTTGCACTTGTACCTAATTGACACACTGTCTTGTGATTGGCTCAGTTCAGTTTGAAATGAGTTCAGCACATTCTCTTAATGCTGATTGGTTTGGATTTTGGATGTACGCTTCACCAGGAAACTTGTGTAATCTGGTGTAGTGCTATGCTAATCTATCTGTACGTGAAGAATGGGGGACGTTGGAGAGGTGGTTCAGTGACTCTGATGCTATTCAGCACAAATGTTTCCTGTTGTTAAGAGGGAAATCTCTTTTCTGTTGTGGTTACTGCTGATGTAGTTTAAATAAATGAATGCAAAATAGTTTGCTGTCTGTTTAGTTTTTGACCCTGTTAATGCTTATTCAGGGCAACATGGTGCAGCAGGTAGCTTCTCTACTGTACGTCACAGTTCAATCCTGCACTCTAAAATTATTGGGTTACTTTTTCTACCCAAATGTTTTGTTTAGCATTTTTGGTCACTTTCTCAGTCTCTGGTAGTTTTATGTAACCCAACCACTGAGTTGGGTTAGTGCTTGGTCATTTTTACTGACTGTTGACTGGATGCCTCAGCCCAGCTCCTTGGGTCAAGTCAACTCTATGCAGCCTGTCTGAATTCGCCTCAGGTGGAGGTTGCGGTTTTCACACAGACAAGGTTTGTATCAATATTTATCCATAAAACTATTTGCTGTGCACTAGGAAAAGCAAATAAAATCGTGCTCGATCAGCCCAGTTTGAAATTAAATGCATCACAATCTTCGTTGGCTTTGGTTTACTTGTTTTGTAATACCCATTGGATCATAAGTTCCAGGTGTATAGATCTCCTTTTGATTAAAATCTAATGCTTCATACATCTTAAACATACGACTTGTCTGAGTACCGGTAATTTACGTTATAAAGTGTGTGTGTGTGTGTGTGTATATATATATATATTACATACCACCTTAGCAGCTCTAGCAATACGCTTCTGAACACCTTGTGCAGAAATAAAGGACACAATGTTGACAATTGTTTATGATGTACGTGATATTTTACAACGAATAAAAATAGCCCTGCAAATATTAACCTATTTATGAAACTAAATAAGCCCAGCTTTTTTGTAAAAAATTAAACCATCCTTTAGGTTAAACAACCCACTTCCTAGGTTAAAATTAACCGGAGTTAGTTTAGCCTAAAATGTGTTCTGTCCTATATCTTGCCAGCTGTTGGGTTATAAATAACCCCAATTTGAATCGTCTTTAACCCAGTGTTGTTTTTTTAATGCGTGTGGTTTTCTGTCTGTGGGGAGATTAGCATGTTCATGTGTTTTCTCCCTCCTAAACACGTGCTTGTTGATGGAATGGGGACTCCAAATTTTGTGTGTCTTTGGAGTGCCTGCTGTCCCATTCAGCATGTATTCCTACCTTGCCCAGGATATCCTCCAGATCCATTCGACTAGTTAAATTGTGGCTTATTTGAAATGATGCCACAATCCTGTTAAAACTTTTGAATTTGAAGGTAAAGAAGAATTATTAGGGTGTTTAAAATTTGCTCTGAAAACATTAACAAGGCTTCTTCCTGTCCCCTACTTTCACATGCCTCGCTGGGTGTTGAAACTAGGAATACCTGTGAGCTACCTTTTTATAAGGAAGGAGGGGGGGGTCAAACTGGGGCCAGCTGTTCCAGCTGGGGCAGAAGTTTAATTTCCAGACCAGGGGCAAATTTTATTTTATTTTAAAAAAATTTTAAATGCAGGACTATGGTCGAAAAACTATCCTGATCCATTATGTATATTTGTAAATTAACATATTTATAAATTATAAGCTATAATTAGTAGGCGTACGGGTCTATAAACAAAAACTTAAACATTACAAACTGCACCTTTACCAACCTGAGGTCATTTGAGGAAAATGTGCAAGGTTGGTGGAGAGAACAGAAGAATAACTTGAATCTGTCATAAATGAATGAAAAAAAAAAAATGATACATTTATAATTGCAGTAATGTAAATGCATTAATGTGATCTTGGATAAGGTGGTAAATCATGCAAGCTCCAACTGATCGAGTAACCTGTGATCAGTGGATTGATCTAAAGAATAAAAACAACGCAGTGTTTTCTAAACCAAGGATCCGTACAGGAGCGCGCGAGAGGAGGGCCGATTCCCAAATACATTCCCACCCCCTAAATAAATGCACTGCGTAGGGTGTGAACTAGAGGCTTGTCCATCCTACGTAGTGCACGACATGTCCAATGGAGATGCATTTGGCACCAGGAGTAAGAGAGAATCGGAGCGATAACGGAACTCCTCCATTGTTTTCGTGCACATTCCTGTCCTCACAGCGGGGCGCTCTGTCCGCCTCGCGCATTGGCCTCGCGCAGAGCTGAACTCCGAGCGCCTGCGTCTCTGCCTTGGTATTTTTAGGCCGGACTGTGGTGAACAGTGCAGTGCTGGTGCGCCGGGTGGAAATCGCAGCAGCTCGTCTCCCCGTTTATCGTCAGCATCCAAGCTATACGGATTGGACGCAGTCACGCGCAGCTGCGCGAGCGCCGAGGCAGTGCTGTGGGGAATCGGGACAACGCCGAGGACTTTCTCTGGACATGGCCAGTGCTGATGAGGGCTCCAGTTCCCGGACGGTTCATCACGAAGCGACCGAGTGCAGCTCGGGACCAGCTTTTCAGGAGGCGCAGAAATGGATAGAGGTCAGTCAGGCATCACGTGTGTGTATGTTGCGCGCGCTTCCTTCAGTGCACTTCATAATTATTTCGCTGGTGGAATTTTATCATCAGGGTTAATGGCATGAATGCTTGCGGGCTATAAATATTGTACCGTCACCTGTTGTATATGTGTGCGCGCGGGCGTGCGCGTGTGGTGGATGGCCTTCCAGTGGCAGTGAGCGCGTGTGTCGGGTTACAGCGGCGGCTATGGAAAGCCAAATGGGTCATTCTTCACGTGCATCGTCAAGTTTAAAAACGCCGTTTTCTAATCGCCACCAGGTCACACATCGATTAATAGGCACATTAATTTCCTCATTGCAAAGCAAAGAGAAGGAACTTTGTTAGGTAAGGATTTTGGTTATGCTGCCCATAAATATTATTCATTGACTGCGTCCGAAATAGCATACTTACCTACTAGTCCATATAGCAGGCGAAAAGCAGTACCCGGGGAGTGGTACCCTGACCCCCCCCAATGTTGAGAAAATACCAATCTGGCTCCCCCAATATACAGTACAAAATATTTTCTATATGTCCCCCTTTAATGAACCCTGCCAACAGATCTGTCTTTTCTTCATCTATTCTATTTATTCATGTCTATTCCTTTTGAATATATTTGCGTTTGTTAAGGAAGATAGGTGTATCCCCCTCCAGTTGTACACTTGGTAGCACCCAGACTCAACACTAGTTTGTTGATATATTTTATCAGCTCAGTCTGTAAGAAATGGAGAAAGCAGACAAGTGTAGAAAAGTGCAGCAGAACATACGAGCTTTTAATCAGACAGTAAGTAACTAGATACCGAAACATTAGGTAACCTTGTGTAGTATAGTAGTAGTGTAGTATAGAAGGCATCATACCATGGCTTGGTTTGTTCTTAACAACGTCAATTAACTGTGGATATTTGCACACTCGCAAAGTAGGCTAGGCTAACGTCACTTCCGGTTTTTGACCATTAACGTTACATTGACTTGCATATCCTCCCGCCGAGTTTGAATGTGAACCTTCATGTTGTGACAGACTGTTATAAATGTGAGTGAAAGTGAGGAAAGTTGCACAGCATTTCGGTCCTTTACACTACATTTGGGCTAAGGACAACTAAGTAGAAATGCCCCCCCCCCCCCCCCCCCTTAATATTCATGGTTACGCCCTTGAGTCAAACAATCCCACAATGCAACAGGACTGGTGTGGACGAACTCAGAAAAAAGAAGACGTGGAAGACATTATCAGCTCTTTTTAAGTATAAAACCTTGATTTAACAGGACTTGTTAAACAAGTTAACAGTTTATTCAGGTATTGTTACAGATTTTTGCGTTTATGATGACGTCGAAGGTCATATGACAATGGATGTAGTATGTCCGGGATTATAGTCATAATACACACGTATTGTCATAGTTAGCGATTTCGGACGCAGCCGTTATTTAATAATGAGTGAATGACATCAGGTACGGGATTATCAGACCACAGAAGTTGGTGCAGTCATTTATTGTCGGCTAAAACAAAGTTCCTTCACACCATTTGTGGTGTTTTGCCTATTGAATGATCCGACTTGCTGTAGATTACTCAAACACCGTAGAGTGGGAGCTTTGTAATGATCAAATCAATGCGCCTATTAAGCAATGTGTGACATTAACCTAGCGGTGTTCTCTTAACGCCTGACGGCGATTAGAAAACGGCGTTTAAAACTTAAAACAGCGTAACGATGCTCACGGATAATGACCCATTTGGCTTTCCATAGGCAGCCATCAAGTAGGATGGAGATGCAAAGTAAATAAACTCCTCCAGGAATTTCATGCACATGATGTATTTAGTCAATAATAATAATAAAATTTAATGCATTATCGAATAAAAACTCAGCCTAAATATGCAGTCGATTTTAAGGCCAAATACAAGCCTCAATATTCGCCGCTCCTCAAGAAAATAACGACATATTTAGAGCAATAAATTGTTGAAAATGTACTTTTTAATGCACAGCAGTGGAACTGCTACAAATTAAATGGTATTGAATAGATGCCATTTATTTAATATAATTTATTATTTTTTAAAAAAATTAATCTTCTTTGTGTTCGTAGGCATTAAAGAAAAGTATCGTCAAACTCAGTTGAATGTTTTTATTTTTATTTTACTACAGTTTTACTACAGTTCCTCAGTTTAAATATATATTGTGATACATGTCGTTTAGCGTCGAAATGTCTTCAAGTATCATGATGTGATATTTTTTCCTATCGCCCAGCCTTACCGTGAATTTCAGATTCTGAATAAAGGTGTATAGAATTGCTGCTTACTTGCCACTGTCTACACTAACCACTTAACACCGAAGTCATAAGGACATTCTAAATGCACATTAATGGAACCGTGATACATTATTCATTAATAGACACAGGAAATGATATTTGTAGTAAAGGGTTAAAAAGGATTCGTCCTCCTCTTCACCAGGTGATTTGTGTTGTCATGTGAACCCACGGTGCTCTACAGTTAACTCCTGTTCACTCAGATGTGTCATCTATTTATAGTCTCTGATTGAAAGTTTCGCTTTTTCTCTCAAGGGTAGGAGATGTTCAAGATGTAGGCCTCGATATTAATACTCTGACCTATTTTCTGTGAAGTTGTAGATCGCCTACATCTGAACTACATACTACCGTACTAAACAGTGCACTATATGTAGCTCGCCACCTATTTTACTACTGCCATTCTACTTGGTATGGTAGCATGCTTTCTTAATGTTGACGTTGACATTTGATTTTTCTTTTTTTTCTGGTCAGAATGAGTTGTGAGAGGTTTCTCTCTCTCTCTCTCTCTCTCTTGCTCTCTCTCTCTCTCTCTCTCTCTCTGTCTGTCAGTCAGTCTGAACAACATATCCTGTCAGGCTACTGAGCAGAAAGTAGACCATATCAATTTCCATTCCAGTTTTTTTATCTCTCGCTCCCTGAAACCCTGACCCTAATTCTTTCGTTTGTCAGTATGGCTTCTATCACTTTCACTGTCTTTCTCCCTCTCTCTCGTGCAGTGGGTTCTCTTTATTTCTGCGTGTCTGTGTGGGGTATTTTTGCAGGTCCAACTAAGTGTACACATCTGTTTCATAGAAACTTTCTTTTTTTCCCCTTTAAATGGACAAAGGAACAACTTAGCCAAAAAAAAAGAAGAAGAATGTAGTCGATCAGCCAAAATAAATCTGGTGCTTCTTTAGCTTTGTCATGGAGCTACAGTGTTAATCTACCTAACAAATAATGGAAGTCTGTCACCCGAAAACGTGTGTGTGTGTGTGTGTAAACCGCCTCTGTGGAGGTATGTCAGTGGTATATGCAGAAGCAGCTGTGCTGGGGAGTGCGTCATAAATAGCCAGGCTGAAATAACCCAGCACCCTACTGTTTCCAATGAGTGTTGCAAGTGTTAGAATGAACACACACACATTGGGGTGACTTCCTCACAGCAGATAGGATGTAGCTTTTGGATAGTTGTTAAAATTTTTGTGGTGGTTTTGTCTCTAGATGGATCATGTAACGCAGGAAGTGGAATTATGGCAAACCGAATCTAGTTAACCTCATCAGATCCTCACAGGTGTATGAAAGTGCTTGGGTTTGACGTTGTCCATATATTTTGACATGAAAATGCTCCGAGCAGCTGCCCTTGTCTGAAATGGACAGTCCAAACCGATCACGTTTCGGCTCCGCCACGTTGCATTGGCTTATCACGTAACCGGAGCCCTGAGGTTCTTCTCCTTCAGCCTATCAGGTTTCACAGTGTACCTAACTTGTTCTTTATATAATTCATAGTGTTTGATAGCCAGAGAAGTTGGGTTAGAGATGAAGCACGGGATGCAGGAGGTAATGATGCATTTTGATCACGCATCAATCTGCTCTGTAGGGTTGTAATGCATGGTATGTGAGATAGTGAGTATGTTGAGAGAGATAGAGGAGTTGATACAGTATAGATCAGTGCAGATGCCGTAATCTTGCTAAGATATGACCTAAAGCTTCTGTTTCTCTCTACCTCACACACACACACACACACACACACGGATTAAAGGGCACAGCTGTTGCAACGGGAAATGCTAGAAAGGGGCAACACAGTGCTGACACAGCGTTGCAGATCCATATGTTCCAGTCCTTCAGTCATCTGCAGGAAAACATCCTTTAATAATACTAAGGGTCAGTCACTCACTATAGTCTACTAAAAGTTAGATCAGTTCACATGCAGCTACAATAAAAGAAAAAATAATGATGAATATGCACAAGACAAGAGGACGTCCCTTGTCTTATTTCAGCGGCTGAATGATGGTACAGGAATGCTTCCATTTTTCAATCTTATTTTATCTATGTTTACCACCTAACCCTACCCCCCTAACCCAAGCTTTAACCTAAACCCCAAGCCTAAACCTACCCCCTAACCCAAGCTTTAACCTAACCCTACCCCCTAACCCAAGCTTTAATCCAACCCCCAAGTCTAACCCTTCCCCCTAACCCAAGCTTAAATCTAACCCCCAAGTCTAACCCTACCCCCTAACCCAAGCTTGAATCTAATCCCCAAGTCTAACCCTACCCCCAACCCAAGCTTGAATCTAACCCCTAAGACTAACCCTTCCCCCTAACCCAAGCTTAAATCTAACCCAAGTGTAAACCTACCCCCTAACCAAGCTTGAATCTAACCCGCAAGACTAACCTTTCCCCCTAACCCAAGCTTAAATCTAACCCAAGCCTAACCCTTCCCATAAAACCCAAGCTTAAATCTAACCCCAAGCCTATCTCTACCCCGTAAACCAAGCTTAAATCTAACCCCCAAGTCTAACCCTACCCCCTAACCCAAGCTTGAATCTAATCCCCAAGTCTAACCCTACCCCCAACCCAAGCTTGAATCTAACCCCTAAGACTAACCCTTCCCCCAACCCAAGTCTAAACCTACCCCCTAACCAAGCTTGAATCTAACCCCCAAGACTAACCTTTCCCCCTAACCCAAGCTTAAATCTAACCCAAGCCTAACCCTACTCCCTAACAAAGCTTGAAGCTAACACCCAAGTCTAACCTTACCCCCTAACCCAAGCTTAAATCTAACCTCAAGCCTAACCATACCCCCTAATCCAAGCTTGAATCTAACCCCCAAGCCTAACCCTACCCCCTAACCCAAGCTTCTTTCAAAAGATATTTCTCAGCCCAATTCATTCTTTGAGCAACATGACCACCTTTTCAGAGGGAAGAATTTGTTCTGTCTTTGTGTTAATTGTGTTGGTCCGATCATGCACAGATGCCAGAAAACCTATTAAATGCTTTAACCAGATTCCCATTTTACTCTATAGTATATGGATATTGGCTATTTGGATAACGCTACATAAGAACAGATTTGGTAAGACGCTTTCTCATGTCAGTCTCATCCAACATCATTTATTGTTGGTATCACATTTGAAACTTTATCCAGTCATAGCTTAAGTCATAACAAGGATGAACCAATTTTTAGAAGTCACATAAAACCTTCCTTTTCAATTGTTTTGATTGGTATTATATCCTTGGTCAGGTAAAATGTCACAGCATCAATAATATCTTTCCAGCACCTACTTGTTTTCTCATTAGGTAGTGCCTTTTTCAAACACTTTTGTTGACTTCAGCCATGTTTCTGGCTATGGTGTTGTTCCTGTGTGCTCCATGTGCTATCCGGCTTTCCGCACACTCTTTGGGGAGCTTTCTTGGTTGTTAAACAGGTTCATCCTGTTTCCTCAATGTATCAATCTGACTTTGCATATTTTGCAAACAACCGTTGTTTGCTCTATGTCCATTGTCTAAAATCCAGCAGATCCATATATACTCTGTTCATTTATTCTTTTTTGGGTGCCGACTCCTCCATGTCGTCAGCATGCTGTTTTGTTGCCAAGCAAAATGAGTAGGAAATGCAAGCTAAGGAACCGCCTACTCTCTGCAGACAGTTATTGGGTTGTATGTACGAGAGAGTGCGAGCTGGACTAGCGAATAAAGTCAAATCTGGTTCATAAGACAACATGGGTTGTGCTATGTCTGAGCGTTGTCAGCGCAAATTAAAAAATGTGTTTGTCACAGTGCACATGCTATGTCTGTCTGTAAAAACAGATTGTGGAGACATTTTAATCATCACGCCCGCTCCTATGTTGATCAATATATTATATTGATATAAGGTTTTATGGATGGCAATTTTCATGAAATGTTCCTACCTAAAGATGGTGTATAATTTGTAGTGCATGGACAATGTGTGCTTAGTCTACAAGGCATTTCTATGGGAAAAAATGGATGGTCGAGAAGATAATCCACCTCATTCACCACTGGTTTTCACACGCACCTTCTCAATCATTGCTGCTGACGTGTTACTGATGTGTCTTAAAAAAATCCTCCCAATTCGAGTCTATGTAAACACCTGACACAGCTGTCACTGAACAGAAATCAGCCCCAGCCTCACTGCTTCATACCATTCTGCATTTTTTTAAAAATATGACAATAAAAAAAGTAAAAAATAATCAATTTTTAAGCAAATAATCTGCCAAAAGGAAACCCTTCTATTTAATATCCTTTTCTCTTTGAAGGTAAGTTGTCTTTAGCCCTGATTGCACATAGTCTCTGACTGTAGGTCACTTTGGGTAAAAGCACCTGCCACATGAATAAATGTAAATATCATGTAAATCAAGTTTAGTACACACCCCTCCATTTAACCTACTTTTGATAAACCTTTAGACCAAAAGATCTTATATGGCTCAAGCAACGCTAATGAAAAAAATGTTGAATGATGAGGTCGGAATAAATTCAGGGTAAAGATCAAAGATGTCCGGTAAACTGAAGTGTCCTAAAGAACATACAGGAAATTAAAGAAGTATGTCCACACAGGTAAATCAGCGGAATTGACTAACCAATGTAAAGAACTGCCAGGGGGCCTGGGTGTCAAAGTGTGCATTGAAGTCTTTCTGGAATAGATACATACACAGTGCCCTCCATTAATATTGGCACCCTTGGTAAATATGAGCGAAGAAGGCTGTGAAATATTGTTGAATCTTTTGTTTAAAAAAAATTCTCTGCTCTCATGGATATCAATCATTTGCAAACAAAACACAGGTTTTTCCAAAATGCAAATATCTTTGTTACATATAGGTGTGCGACAATTATTGGCACCTGTGTAGTCAGTACTTTGTGCTATGTCCAATTGCCAAGATAACAGCTCTGAGTCTTCTCCTATAATGCCTGATGAGGCTGGAGAATACATGGCGAGGGATCTGGCGGCTGTGCCTCAGTCGGTAGAGCGGGTAGTCCACTAATCGTGGGGTTGGTGGTTCGAATCCCGGCCCGGGTGATCCCATGCCGAAGTGTCCTTGGGCAAGACACTGAACCCTAAGTTGCCCCCAATGGCAAGCTAGCACCTTGCATGGCAACTCTGCTAGCATTGGTATATGAGTGTGCTCTCATTTGTAAGTCGCTTTGGATAAAAGCGTCTGCTAAATGAATAAAAATGTAAAAATGTAAATGTTCCTCCATACAGGATCTCTCCAGATCCTTCAAATTTCGAGGTCCACACTGGACTCTCCTCTGCAGTTCACCCCATAGGTCAGGGGACTGGGATGTTCATGGCAGGACCTTAATTTTGTGGTCAGTTAACCATTTTTGTGTTGATTTTGATGTATGTTTTGGATCATTGTCCTGCGGGAAGATCCAACCACGGCCCATTTTAGTCTTTCTGGCAGAGGCAGTCAGGTTTTCATTTAATATCTGTTGATATTTGATATTCCATGATGCCATGTATCCTAACACAATGTCCAGGTCGTCTGGCAGAAAAACAGCCCCAAAACATTAAGGATCCACCGTCATATGTAACCATGGGCATGAGGTACTTTTCCATATGGCTGCCACTCTGTATGTGCCAAAACCACCTCTGGTGTTTCTTACCAAAAAGCTCTATTTTGGTTTCATCTGACCATAGAACCCGATCCCAATTTAAGTTCCTGACCCCAAGACACAACTAAATTTCACAGCTCACCATTACTATTTTTGGTCACTTGAACCGTCCTCTTCACAGTGCGTTAAGACGATATAGACACAAGTCCAATTCCAGGTTAATTCATAACATTTCCAGTTGACTGGAACTTCTTATTCATTGCCCTGATGGTGGAAACGGCATTTTTAATGCTTGTACTATTTTCTTATAGACACTTCCTATTTTGCGACGCTCAACAACTTTTTGCCGCACATCACAGCTATATTCCCCAGTCTTACCCATTGCTACGAATGACTAAGGGAATTTGGCCTGTGTGCTACCTTATATTTATTCCCCTGTGAAACAGGAAGTCATGGTTGAACAACTTCCTGTTACTAATCACCCAGGTCTACAAATTTATTATTTTATTTTTTTAAAATGTAAATGGGAATACACTTCAAATACATTTTTCTCATATGAACTCATGGGGGTGCCAAGGTGAAGTGTTTTGATGCATTGACTGTTTTTTTACCACAGTGATAAGTTACAATTTTTGTCGTGCTTGGAACGTGCACAGCACAAATTAGTTCCTGCAACCAGAAACCACAAAATCCGCTGTCTCGAAGGAAAACAGTTTGACAGAGACTCCTCCCATAAATGTTAAGTAAACGTATCCTTGCAATTGATTTTCTTTATTAAATAACATGCGTTTATTCATAATTTATTAACCTTAGATTATGTCGAGCGTCTGCCATGCAAGTTCTTGCGTGAGTGTTTGATTGGCTGATTTCACACTAGTAACAAATCAGTGCATGTCTTTGGACTGGGGGAGGAAACCGGAGTACGTTGTGGAAACCCGCAAAGCACAGGGGGAACATGCAAGCATACACAAAGGACAGATGCGGGATTCAAGCCGCCAACCTGACAGGAACGAGGCAAACATGCCCCCCTGAAATTAATAAATTAATTTAAAAATGTATCAAACGTTGAATGGATTTATCAAAATAATCCCTAATTTCAGCCCTGATATAAAGTATACCATGAATGACATGCATTTATTTCATCACTTAAACATAATGAAATGGTGTTTTGACAATATAAACCTGTGACTTGCCTTTGAGCTATAACTTTGAGCCATAACATGAGCTGTCAGGGCTGATGTTAGAGAAACTGAATGACCAATGGGATTTGAGAATTCAAGAACACCATGTTATATCAATAATAATAATATAGCTTTTATGGATTGGTGGGACTTTTTGCATGCATACATTTTGTTTCTCTGTTTTTGTGCCGAATTCCTGCTGCCACTGTCATCGGCCCACGCTCAAACAAGTAACGCATCTGTTATTGACCTGGAAAAAGCATTGATCTTAGTTTAGCGTCTCTATTTTGGAGAGCACAGAAAACGGCCCCAGGGAGTCTAGAGCTTAAAAGATTGTCTCCTACTGGAACAAGAGACAGGTCATACTAAGACCACACACACACGGATACACACATGCTTATTTAAAAAGTTGCACGTTCAGCATTCGCTGTCACATAATACTGAATTTACACTTGCACAAGTATGTTGTGATCTGGTAAGTCCATAAGCCTGCTCATAAGTTTTAGAGATGAGAAAGAAAGTGGGAGAGGGTGGGCCTCATGAAGGTCGCATGTCTCCGTGGTGTTCATGTCTTCAAGAAGGCCCTGCTTTGGTGTAAAATGTGTAGCTCTTACTCATTTTGTTTCCTAGCACAGTAGCGATAGTGAGAGAGAAAGACGGGGTGATAAAACAGAGGTCCTGCTGAGGGAGGTTGAGAGGAGAGGGGGGTGAGAATGTGGCGAAAGACAGAAAGAAAGAGGAGCAGTGTTTGGTAATTTGTTTGGAGGGGGGTTCCACATACTTTCGTAGTACACTGTTCCAGTCGTGTTACCTGGCAACCCCGTGTGGGGGTGTGGGCATGCATTTTAGCTATTTGGGGACCAACTAAATATGGGAATGCTGGACAGTTTGACATTGTGTCTGGTCTTCATTAAGAGCAGTGCTTTTTAGGGCTAAGTGAAGCATTATATCAGCACTGTAATAAACTTAGTAGAAATAGTCAGTGAGGATAGTATTCCAAGTGTGTGTGTGTGTGTGTGTGTGTGTGCGAGCGTGCGTTAGAATATCAAGTGGGACTGGAACATATGCACTTATGTAATTATAAGTGTATGTGTGTGTGAGAGCGAGAGAGAGAGAGACTCTTTTTAGGTTTGTTTTTGTTTTCTTTCTTTTGCCTGTACTCTGAAGTGGCTCATGTTAAAGGATACACTAGGATAAAGGATATAGGATATAATAGGTGTCTAAGCAACTGCTGGACTACAAAACACACACACACACACACACTTGTCTTACTATCCTTGTGGGGACCTTCCTTTATTAATACAGCTCATTTTTAATGCTATTCTAAAATCTATACCAAAATCGAACCCTAACCTTTACCTCAGTATCCAAATGGAAACTTTGTTTTTTTTTTTTGCAGTGTAAAAAAACAACAAGAACCAAAAATAGTTTTTCCTCACAGAGACCAGCCAAATGTCCCCACAAGGTCAGTTGTCAGATGTTCCTATCCTTGTGGGGACATTTGGTTCCCACCACAGACACTCATGCCTACACAAACCTCTGAATTGTAACTGAGTCACATGTGCCTTCTTGACTGTGACAACTAGGAGATTTAGCATTTAAATGCCTTCTGGCATGAAGTCAAATAACCGTGTGTGTGTGTGTGTGTGTGTGTGTTTGTGTGTGTGTGTGTGTGTGTGTCATTAGCCTGACAGAGCGTTATAATGTATTTTACATGGCTCACAATAAATAAAGTGTTCCTTATTAAATGGTTTATTTTATCAGTACTAATTTATTACGCAGCCCATCATAAGCCATCGTATCATAAATATAATTACTGTAAAATACTGTTCATTTTTTTATTTGTTAAGCTTATATTTCTCTCAAAATGCATAAATAAAGTAGGCTCTTCCCTAGATTTCTACTAGCTCTAGTGCTGTAACCAGTGGGATTTCAGACATAATTTTTTACAGCATAATGCTACAGTAGAGCTACTTTTTTTTGTGAGAATTTCAGGTTTGTATCTGGTCCCTCACCAGAGGTTTTCAGCCCGAAATTGAGGGGAATGTTTTTTTTTTTTTTTATATAAATGGCCTTTTCCACCCCAATAAAAAAAGAGACGTCTCAAAACTGAAATGTTCTGCATGCACACTATACATTTAGGTACCCCCTAAACAAATTAAGACTGAGACTCAAACCTTTCCCATTATAAATTTACTATAAAAGTGGAACTGTGAGTAATCTTGAGCATTACATTTGGGACTTAAGTTCTAAGTAAGAAGATTGTGCTAAATGTTTTTGTTACAAGAAGTTAAGACCATCCCGAGCCAAGATGCTGAGGTTTCTGTAAGCAGCTGTATAACCAAAATTTGTTATGTGCCATGACACAAAGATGGAAAGTCCAAAAAAAAACCCCAAAAATTGTGTTTTTGCAATGCCAATACGTATTAATCACTCAAATATTTTTTTTGGAAAATTAAAAACAGCCAAGCAACCAACTTTACAATTATTGGACCACTTGAGATGGACTCACCCTTGTGTAACGTTAGCTAAGTCTAACACACACGTATATTATTCCATATTAATTATGTTAATTTATTGTAAGCTCAAATGTTTAGTGTAGTCTCTGAATGTCTCTATGATTTTGTCTGTTTGACTTAATCCAGGTCACATGGCCTATTTTTCTGTTGTATTTTAAGACACAGCAGAGACACTCTCATTCACCTGGGTGTGTTCCAAACACTAATGTTCTCTTATTAACATTCAGTTTAACAAATAACAGTCATTAAAAAAAAAAACTTTAAGGAAACATGGTGTTTGGAACAATGGGCGTAGAAGAAAAGTTGCTAGAAAAAAAACCTTGAAAAGCGTTGTGCTTTTGTTGCTTGCTAGCTAATCGATTAATACTAACCACACCATAGGGACACTCAAGATAATGTCTATCAAGTTTGAGACATGTCTTAATAAGGTGGATGTTCTATTAATAACCATAACTAAACATGGATTATAGTATTCAGGGCCAAGCAGCTGTGCATTTTATAGCCAAGCTGATATAAGAATCACATCAGAGACAGTCAGAATCCTCATGCTATATTTAAGTGTTATATTTAGTCTAAATATCCTATTGTGCTAGTAACTCCAGGCCTGGCAGCTTCCTGTTTTGGAGTTTGATGGAGGCATCTCCATTAATTCAAGTTCTACTTGTTTAAACATAATACAGTTATTCAGATATAAAGATATATATAAAAAATTGGCTTATATTTATAATTATATTTATTTATTGGTAGCTCAGTGGTTACAATTTGAGTAATCGCAAAATAATGAGTACAGTCATAGCACTGCCTTTAAACCACCATGAGCCCTTGAGCCAAGTGCTTAACGTTCACTTTGAATTGTTTGCTCTAATCAGAATTATATAAGTGTAAACATATTGGGTCTGTTAGAGCGTTATACAGTGCCTTGCGAAAGTATTCGGCCCCCTTGAACTGTTCGACCTTTTGCCACATTTCAGGCCTCAAACATAAAGATATAAAACTGTAATTTTTTGTGAAGAATCAACAACAGGTGGGACACAATCATGAAGTGGAACCAAATTTATTGGATATTTCAAACTTTTTCAACAAATAAAAAACTGAAAAATTGGGCGTGCAAAATTATTCAGCCCCCTTAAGTTAATACTTTGTAGCTCCACCTTTTGCTGCGATTACAGCTGTAAGTCGCTTGGGGTATGTCTCTATCAGATTTGCACATCGAGAGACTGAAATTTTTGCCCATTCCTCCTTGCAAAACA